>JAQQSO010004060.1:0-13079 GCA_028658305.1 Pachyuromys duprasi | reverse complement strand
TTCTGGGCCAGGGGCTGTGCACCACGGTCTGAGATGATATTTGGGGCACACACAATGGGTTTGGGTTGGTGTGCCTCTGCTGAATGCAGGCCTGTCTGAAATGGTGCCCGAGGCCTTTTCTGTCTGTTCTGTGGACACACACAGGGACTGAGGTTTTGGCCCTCAGTGTGCGGTCTGGTCAAGATGGTCCCCAGACTTTGTCAGTCTGGGGTGGCTCCTGTGATCCGTGCATGCCCACTGCGCACCCGTGGGTTGAAGCAGAACTCAGGTCCCTCCCAGACTTGCCAGCGGACTGGCACATGGACTGAGGTTTTGCTGGCGGAAGCGTGTGGCTCGTGCCTGCAGAGTGCAGACTGGTCAAAACGGTCCCCAGCCTTTCTCAGACTGGGGTGGTTCCAGTGATTGGTTTGTGCCCACCGCACACCCGTGGGTTGAAGCAGAACCCGGGTGCAGTGTGTGCTCGCAGGGTGCAGTTTGATGAAAAGGGTACCCGGTCCCTCCTCAGACTGCCCGTGAGACTGTGTGATCCAGTCTATTATGGCGGGTGCGGGCACCCAACGCGGCTGCTCCTTCAGATCAGAGCTGTGTGCTGCTTGTCACCTGGAGGTTTTTCCGGGGAATAACTGGGTGTCCCTAGGGTTTTCCCACTCGATTTTCTCACCGTGGGAGTTCTGCTCACCTGGCAATCACGGATGCTGGCATTTTAGGTCCCAGAGTTCAGTCTCCTGGTCTCTGCGTTGTTTCTGCTGTCCTACTCCTCAGACACAGTGTCCTCTAGTGGCAGCCATCTTGGATCTCCTCAAGTCTGTTATTTTTAACAGCGTCTATACTGATTATTTTTATGTCAGCTTGACCCAAGCTAGAGTCCATTCTAAAGAAAGAATCTAAACTGAGAAAATGCTTCCACCAGATTGACTTTTGCAAGCCTATGGCTTTTTTTTCTTTCTTTTCTTTTTTTTTTTTTTTGATTGAGGTGGAAATACAATGGGAGGTACTACCTCTGGCTGGTGGTCCTGGCTGTTATAAGCAAGCAATCTGAGTAAGATGTGAGGAGCAAATTAGTAAGCAGCATTCCTCCAAGGCCTCTACCTCATCTCCTACCTCCACATTCTTGTGCTGCTTGAGTTCTTATCCTAACTTCCCTCAGTGATGGACTGTGATATGGAACTGTACACTGAAATAAACCTTTTCCTCACCAACTGGCTCATGATCATTGTCTTTATCATAGCAATGAAAACTGTAACTATCAAACCACCAATGGTCACAGAAGATACCATGATCAAAAAACTATGACAGGCACAGAAAGATAAATAACATATGAATTCACTTCTATATGGAGTCTAACAAGGTAGAATTCAGAGAAATGGAGAGCAAAGTGTTGGTTGCAGTATCTTGAATGATTAGAGATTAAGGATTAGAAGGTGTTGTACTAAAGATACTGTAATTACAGTTAGGTAGGACTATTTTAAAATGTCCAGGATAGGCAAATATTTAGAGACATAAAATTAGTTAACTTATTGTTGGGGTATATAAGAGAGGTAAGAAAATAAGAGGATCGAGGGAAGAAATAGAGAATAAATACTAAGTTAAGGAGGTTGTTCTTTGGGTGATGTAAATGTCCTAAAATTAATGGTGATTTGAACAAAAGAAAATCACTTGAATTATTTGGAATATCTAAGTTAAGTGGCTAAATTGTGAAAAATGTGAATTATGATTCAGTAAAGCTGTCTTAACAAAGTAGATATGTGACTACATATGATATGTGTGTGTGAGTGTGTGTGTAGGAAAGATGGGGGCAGCAGGGGTGGGCAGAGAATGTCAGGGCTCTAGATACTGAGCATGGAGAAAGAAAAGGAAAAAGTCTAATCTTAAATCTATCAGGGGGAATAGAAGGACCCAGAGGGGACAGGAGCTTCATAAGAAGACCAATATCTCCAACAAATCTGGGCCCTGGGGTCCTGCAGAAACTGATGCACCAAGCAGGGATCATGCATGTTGAGGACATAGACCCCTGCTTGGAGATAGCGGATAGGCAGCTCAGTCTCCATGTGGGTTCCCTGTAAGGGGAGCAGGGGCTGCCTCTGACACAGACTCTGTTACCTGCTCTTTGATCACTTCTCTGATCATTGGTGAGGGGCCTTGCCAGTCCACAGAGGAAGAGGATGCAGTCATTCCTAATGAGACTTCACAGGGTGGAATCAGATGGTAGGGGTGAGGGCTCCTCCTTTCTGAGGACTAGGGGAGGGAGATAGTGGGGAAGTGGGAGGAATGGTGGAATTGGAGGAGACTGGGAGGGGACTACAATTGGTAGGTAAAGTGAGTAAATTATTAAAAAATAAATTTAAATAAATAAATAATTCTCAAATGCTTTCACAATACAGAATGTCACTAACAAAGCTTGAAAGCATTGGCTTCCTTAGACTATTATCTTTTTGTGTACTGTAAGAAATTGTCTATCTTTTTTTCTTTTTTAAAAAGCAGAGTGACTTTTCACATTCAATTTAAAAATGCAGACTCTGAAAGACTCTGCAGCCTTCATGAGGCCTTGATTCTTGCAGCCTTTTGAACTCCGCAGTCCTAGAAACTCTCCTCCTGCCCCAATCTGCAGCATCACAGACGTTAAATCAAATTATTGTTCATTTCTTTTGCCCTTTCAACCAGAAGACTGTATGGATTATGAATAATAAAGTTCTCAGTATATGTTAGTGTGATCTCTGTAGACTTTTAGAATAACTTAGATCTCAGTAGATTTAGGTAGCAGTGGCACCCAGATGTAGGCTCAGGCAGAATGGCAAATCTGATTTCTAATGACATAGAGGAAATGGCAGGAGATGAAGGGGTGGATATTCTGTTTCAAGATGTCAGTAAAAGGTTTATTGGTAGACTTTTCCTTGCTTTGCTCCCAAAGGGACTTTTCAGCTTTTTCTTTTTAATGAAATGAAGATCTTGGAATATTCAGCCTTATTTATGAGTAGTTCAAGCCAAATAATCTGCTAAACATTACACATAAATATGTTAATTGACACAAACATTTCCCAAGAGCAGGCCAACCGTTTCAGCTGTGGCAACTAAGAGATCACTTTGCTTTAGCATTTCTTTATGTGTAAATGTAGTTTAGGGGTTGAGGAGGCGTATAAGCAGCTCTTAAATATGGGTGCTTTTGACATAGATTATACTACAGTGTGGGTGTGAATGTGTGAGTGTTTGTGTATCCTGTTATAATAAATATTTTTCAAGACATTGCATGGTTTTGTGTTTTATTTCCTTTACACCATTCTAAAACAAAGACTTTGTGGAGTGGGGCTCTGTAGACTAGGGCCGAAGAGAACTTCAGGGCACAGGAGCTACCTGAAGTAGTTTGTCACTCATTCTGCAGCCTCCTCCTTTTTTGTGTTCACACCTCTCTGTGCACAGGCACCACGTAAGCAGATGGTACCCTCCCCTCAGACCCACAGCCTTCTTGGAAGCAGCACAGAAGGGAAGCACAGACCACAGACTCTGCTAGAGGAAAAGCCACAGACAGACTTGACCACACATTTGATCTACAGCAGACAAGTGACATGAGACCCCTTTGATGGTCTAGGAAGAGAAAGCCTAGATACTTTGTTTTCACACTCATTGTGGGCATGATGATGTCGACTTCCTCTAGGTCAGAGTGTATGACGTGGGAAGCCAATTAATGTTCTTCCACCAAGCTTTGTCATGCCAGAGAGAAAACTAGGCAGGGCAGGGATTGTTACTTTTTAAATTTAAGTTGTCTTCTCCCTGCCTCCTCCCACCCCCATTCATAACCCCAAAGAATGAGGGAAAGTTGCTGCCTCAAATAAAAAGACTTGGCTCAACAGGGGCTGTGGGGATTGACTTCTTCAATATCTTGGATAGCCTGGTTCTACTCTAGTGTGACAATGAAAATGTTGGACTGTCAGTGTCCTCAGTAGACTCCTGTGAATTTGAGGGATTGATTTTGGACCGTAATAGCCTTAAATTTAATTGGGTTCCACCTACTGGCCTGACCTCACATTGCGGCTCTAAATCCTACACGATTTTCTTAGACTTACAGAGAAGTGTCCCAGATGCTTTTGTAATCAATAAGACAGAGAAAAACAAAAGAAATAAAAAGGAAAAGGAAGGAAGACAAATACCTATTTTGAGGCCAATGTTATTAAAAGTCTCTAATTTTGAATATTATCTCTAATTGAGGTAATATGCACAGCTATGGAAACTGTGGCTGAATTTTAAGCAGTAACAAGTTAAATGTAGACATTAAAAACATACATATGAGAATTTATTCCTTTAGAAAAATTAGAGTCGTACGCTTTACTTATGAAATTGGTTAAAGCCGCTTTTTCTTCTGAGAAATTCCATATTTAGAGAAATAACAAGTGTTTTCATCCAAGAAAGTGCTGGGTGCAAAAATTGCATTCCCTAAGAGAACATTTCTTAGATAAGGTAGGAAAAATCATTGAACAACAACAAAAACACCTACAGTAATGATCACATTTTCAGTGGTATCTTCTCCAACATTCTCAGGTAAGCACTTGGGATAGAGAGATGTAGGAGGCCGCTTCCTATTATGCCAAAGAGACTGATAACACCGTAGAGAGGCAGATGCTCATGAGCATAGACCACTGTATGAAAACACGGTGCGCCGTCACCGAGATCTTACAAATGTGACGGCTGGTACAGCAGAGAGGTATGTTTATTGGGGCAGGTAAGCCGTTTCTCGTAGAGCAGAAATCCCAGAAGAATAAAATAGAAGAAAAACATTGGCAGAACAGGACTTTTGAGAATTACTCAGTCCTCTAATAGCATGTGGGTGAGCGCTGAAAAGAAATTCAAAATCATATAACGGCACGTGTCAAGTAGAAAATGATCCAAACAGTCCTGGTGTCAAAAGCTAAGCTCTGGGAAGCAGGGAAAGAGCATTTTCCTTCCTCATATTCTACTTTGTATTTTCCTTGAACAAAGCTGTTAGTGCATGCATTTCTTTCTGAAGGGGCTACAATTGGCCGTGTCACAATTACATGGTATGTCTGAAGCCAAGTGAAAGGATGCAGGCATTTCCAGCCTCCAATCTGACTTCCAGTCCTGGCTCTCAATTACTAGGTAGTAGCCATGGGCGCTTCTTAGATTCTTCAGATTTATTTCCTTCTTTATTAGGTTGGGAAAATTATAATAATATCTATTACATAATTTTGTTTTAAGACTAAAGGTTAGCTCAAATAATATCAGAATTAAAAGTGATGATTTTTTTTTTTTTTTTAGATTTTAGAGAAATTAAAGTGAATGGTAAAAAGTAAAATTACAGTGATTTTACTAGATTATAAAAACCTGACAAAATGAGCATTTCATATTAATTGTGGTTTATTAAAACATGCACGAAAATATCATGTATGTTTAATAGTGTCATATCCAGTAAAGAAATATGTCAGAAAATAATATCCTTCCAATAAAAGAAACTCCAAGCACTGGTGAGTGTAGCATGAAAATATTAAAGGAAAAAATCACATCAAACTTGACTATACCCTTTGAAAGAACATAAAATGGCTATATACTCATATAATATATGTAATATAATATATTATGAGTAAATATAGTATATATACTTAATTTTATTATAATAAACTATATTATAGTATACTATACTGGTATATATAATACATATAATATATATTATCCGTGAATTTTATTTTCAGTACCACAAATTAATAATAATAAATTGATAGTTGTAGAGCAAAAATATATGATAATGCTCATTTTTATTTATATTATAAATCTTCATAAAAAATTAACAGAAACAAACTTCTTTGCTCTTTTAAATAGTTATCTGCATGTTCCTTATTGTATAGCTGATATTTTGTGATAAATTCTATGGTACTTATAACACAAGGTTAGACGCAAGAGAGAATGTCCAATATCTCCTCTTCTATTTAATAATTAACATTTTACCAGAACTATCATTAATTAAGAATAGCTTCAGCATTGGAAATGAGGATATAACTCATTATTTGTCACAAATAACATGATGATGAGTAGAAGAACTAAATGAATCTAAAACAAAAATGTTGCAAACAAATTTAGTTGATTCAGCATAAAATTAATTTGTATTTTATCTACAAGCAAAAAGTAATTAGAAAATGTTTGTATAATTTTATACATAATGAATAATGGTAAAGGCATCCCCTTTATTAACTACATGATACTGCAAGACTGAGATAATTCTAGGAGAGCCTGGGATAAAATGGAGAAACTGTGTCTCAAACAACAAAGAAGACTCAGCTAATGCCCAGATCAAAGGCAAAAGTTTTCAGGGTTACTCACAAAACATTAGCACTGATAGTATACCAATTCCAGAATGAATGAGACAACTTATTGATTGTTCTTCATAGAACAGAGGTCAGGAAACAGTCTTATGAAAACTTCCATTGACTTCAAAGCTTTGATCATGTCTAGTCAGAAAAGTTGTGGGATGTCTTGTGAATGGCTGGAGCCTGAGAGCAACTAAGCTAACACCAGTCTTCAAACTGCAGATGTCAAAGTTAATGGCAGGTTAATGGAATAAAACCCATTTGTATATGTGCATTTCTCATAAGATTCTAAAAACAAATTGGTCATATGACCCAATTTTCAGCTATTACCAACACAATATTTTAATAATAATTTTTATGTTTTGATTTTATCCAAATGCATACTTATAACTTTTTGAATATTAAAAGTCATTACAGTTAGTACTTTGTCTTAATTTAATATGAAACTCAGTTTATCTAATAAGAAATAGCAATGTTATTAAAAGCATAGAGGAATTTTCATTGAGTATTGTTAGGTTTGAAAATTTATTTGGCAACTATATGTCACATTGTGTGGAAGAATATATGTTAGATTATATTTTTCTTGTCTTGAGAATAGGATTAAAATACCCTATAAATAGTTAAGAATTAAGAATGAATAATCAAGTTTTGAGCACAAACTCACACAACTATTAGGATAACGTCACAATACTTAAACTTGACATATGTGACACACAGCTCAATCTTTGACACACCAGTACTAGTTAATGAATTTCCTTGCAGTTATTGTGATTACATGAATATAACTGAGTCTCAGAAAGTCTCTTTTATCCCTCCCTCTCTCCCCACCTGACTTGCACTAGATCCTTATTCTCAGTTTTAATAAGGATTGATTTTTCTTGCCAGCACACGGAGATGGCCCTAGCTAAACTCAGTGGTATATAAAGAAAAAGAAAAAGACTTGAAGTTTTCTTCAAACAGGTCTTTCACTTCCTTGGTTACAGTTACATCACGGTACTTTATGTTTTTAATGCCAATTGTGAAGGGTGTAGTTTCCCTAATTTCTTTCTCAGCCCTTTTGTCTTTCATATAGAGGAGGGCTACTGATTTTTTTTTAGTTAATTTTGTATCCAGCTACTTTGCTGTAGGTGTTTATCAGATGAAGGAGTTCTCTGGTTGAACTTTTGGGGTCGCTCATGTATACTATCATATCATCTGCAAATAGTGATACTTTGACTTCTTCCTTTCCAATTTGTATCCCCTTGATCTCCTTTAGTTGTCTTATAGCTCTAGCTAGGATTTCAAGTACTATGTTGAAGAGATACAGAGATGGTGGGCAGCCTTGCCTTGTCCATGGTTTCAGTGGGATTGATTTAAATTTCTCTCCATTTATTTTGATGTTGGCTATAGGCTTGCTGTAGATTGTCTTTCCTATGTTTAGGTATGTGCCTTGTATCCCTGATGTCTCCAAGACTTTAAACATGAATGGTTGTTAGATTTGTCAAACTTGTACAACGTTTGGAAATCAAACTGGTGCTTTCTCAGACAATTAGGAATAATGCTACTTAAAGAGCCAGCTGTACCACACTCCTAGGCGTATATCCAAAATATGCACAAGTACGCAACAAGGACATTTGCTCAACCATGTTTGTAGCAGCTTTATTAATAATAGCCAGAATATAAAAAACATCCCAGATATCCCTCAACTGAAGAATGGATACAGAAATTGTGGTACATTTACACAATAGAATACTACTCAGCAATTAAAAACAAGGAAATCATGAAATTTGCAGGCAAATGGGAACTAGAAAAGATCATCCGGAGTGAGGTATCCTGGAATCAGAAAGACCCACATGGTGTATATTCACTTACAAGTGGATATTTGACATATAATGTAGCATAAACATACTAAAATCTATACACCCAAAGAAGCCAAGCAAGAAGGAGGACCCTGGGTAAGATAATTAATCTTCATTCTGAAAGGCAAACAGAACAGACATTGGCAGAGGGAGGAAACAGGGAACAGGACAGGAGCCTACCACAGAGAGCCTCTGAAAGACTCCATCCAGCAGAGTATCAAAGCAGATGTTGAGACTCATAGCCAAACTTTGGGCAGAGCACAGGGAATCTTATGAAAGAAGGGAGAGATAAAAAGACCTGCAGGAGAGAGGAGCTCCACAAGGATACAAACAAAGTAAAAATATCTGGGCACAGGGGTCTTTTTGAGACTGATATTCCAACCAAGTACCATGCATGGAGATGACCTAGAACCCCTGCACAGATATACCCCATGGCAGTTCAGTCACCAAGTGGGTTCCCTAGTAATGGGAACAGGGATTGTTTCTGACATGAACTCAGTGGCTGTTCTTTGATCACCTCCCTCTGAGGGGAGAGCAGCCTTACCAAGCCACAGAGGAAGACAACGCAGCCAGTCTTGATGAGGCTAGGATTAGATGGAAGGGAAGGAGGATCTCCCCTATATGTGGACTTGGGGAAGGGGCATGGGAGGAGATGAGGGAAGTAGGGTGGTATTGGGAGGGGATGATGGAGGTATCCAGCTGGGATAAAAAGTGAACAAGCTGTAATTAATAAAAATAATGAATAAATTTAAAAAAGAAAAATACATGCACATGGAAAAGGGACTTGTAGGGTGGGATAAAGGGGTAACTTAAGTGGAAAAGGAATCGAAGAGGATGGTGGGGAGCACTCGATTCATACTCTATATGTGTATGATTATCAAATTATATATGTGTATGTGTGTATGTGAAACATTGCAAAAATAACATAACACATAACACACAATAGAGAGTTTGCTGGTCCTTCCTTTCAAAGGTGTTGCACAGCAAGCTGATGCTCCAGAGAAAGCTTTGGCTACAACTTTGCAGATTCTGTAGAGTAGGCCACTTTAAATCTGTATATTTCCTTCACAATAAACAAACAAAAAAAAAAAGGTGACTCTGACTCTTAGAATGTTGCTAGAAAGCTCTGAAACTGGCTTATCTTTGTTTTGTGTCAGTGCTCAGATAAAGCCTTGATTTAACAACAAAGTCTTTGTGAAAGGTCAAGACAGGTGACGCTAATAGAGCTGTAAATGTTGGGCGAAAGAAGGATAGGGTACCAGGTAAGAACTTGACATAAGCAGAACCAGAGTGGATCTCTGATTAGACATATTTTGTAGCACTGTGAACAAACACCTGAAAGAACAGGATTATTTGATCTATAGTTGCAGAGCTTTCTATTCATGGTTTAATGCCATTGATTCCTAGCCTATGGTGAGGCAGTGAACTGTGTTGGGAGCACATTCAGAGGCTGACTTCTTGGTATACAGGAAGCATTAGAAAGAACTAGGAGAGCCTGGACAGTGTCACACACCTGTAATCCCAGCAGAGAGGCAGAGAAAGGGGAATCTGTGAGTTTGAGGGCAGGCAGATCTCTGGGTGTTCGAGGCCAACCTGGTCTACAAAGAAAGTCCAGGAGAGCCAAGGCTACACCAAGAAACCCTGTCTTGAAAAGACAAAAAAGAATAAAAAGGAGAAGGAGGCGAAGAGGGAGGAGGAGGGGTAGAAGGAGGAGGAAGAGGAGGAAGAAAGGAATAGGGAAGCCACGCCTAGTGGTGCACACTTTTTATTCTAGCCCTGGGGAGGTGGAGGCAGACAGTCAGGGGCACATAGAAAAAACTTGTCTTGAGAAGAAGAAGGGAAAAAAATGGGGTGGGGGGGAGAGAACCAGAGAGCAAGAAGAGCCTTAAAAAACACACCTACCAGCGACCTACTTTCTTCAGCCATTCCTCAGCTCCTAAAATTACTATTGTCATCCAAAATAGCACCATGAGCTTGGGACTAAGTGGTCAAAGCATGAACCCGTGGACAGCGTTTCATATACAAAACCTAACACTTTCCTTTGGGGAAAGCTCTTAAGTGTTTGGCAGTGGGAGAATCACAGAAAGGCAGTAAGGCAGCCCTAGCAAGGGATCAAGCATCTCCTGCTGACTCAGGCTAAAGTTTGCATTAGCAGTGCCCCAGTTTTTCAGCCGAGAACTCCATCACTTAAATTCCTTAAAGTGTAACAAAACACTGCAAATTTTTCAGTGTAGTAATTTCAGGTATTAAAGTTGAAGAACTAAGCCTGGCTGCTGTGTGCTTAATTAACTACAGTACTGCCCGTGTGTGCCTGTGTTTTTGTTTTTAGGAAATACCTTTTTTTTTCCTCTATTAGATATTTTTTTAAAAGAAATTCATTTGATCCAAGCAGTGGTGGCACACACTTTTAATCCCGTTACTTGGAATGCAGAGGCAGGAAGACCTCTAAGTTCCAGGCCAGCCTGGTCTACTGAATGAGTTCTAGGACAGACAAGGCTACACAGAGAAATCTGGTTTGGAAGAGTTAAACTTATCTGTTCCAGGCAGCCAATCTGAAGCTTTGTGAGTAATCTCAAGGGCAATAAACCAAGGACTAAATTACTGTAAAGTTAGTCTAAAGTTTGGTGGTGAGTCACTGTCTAGGTGTACTTATTAAGAACCCGCAAGTTCTTACAGATATACAAACAAAAGAAACACTCCCTCAAAATATGTACAGATTGAATATATAAATCAATGAAATTATATTAAAATTAAGTAGTAATTAATGGCATGTGAAATGAATGCTGCTGAAGCAATGTTGCATGTAATACATTATGCTTTGCCAGAAATACAAATACATGTTTCATTATCTTTATTTTTTCTAATTTTCTCTTATTGAAAATAGTTTTTTTTTTCATACATTCTATTCTGGTTGTGTTTTTCTTCCTCCAACTCCTCTGAGCTTCTTCCTACTTCCCCTGTCATCTGCATCTACACTCTTTCTGTGTAAAGCAGTTATCTAGAAGGGAAGGTGGGATTGGGAGGGGGGGAGGAGCTTATGGGGGGATACAAAGTGAATAAAGTGTAATTAATAAAAAAATTAAAAAAATAAAAAATAAACAAAAATTAAAAAAGAGAATAATGATAAAATAAAATAAAACCAAACAAGCCAGAATAGGACAAAACAAATAAGAGAAAGAAAAAGAGCCAAAGAAAAAGCAGAAGAAACATACAAAGACACAAAGACATATCCTTGTATGTATCCTTGGTCTCATTATCTTTATGTTTACCTTTCATGTACTTTTTGTTTTAAAACTATTTCATCTGTTTTGTTCTCTTAAACTGCCCCATCTATTGGGATATTGTTCATTATTTAATTTTTTGTACTTATCAAAACATCATTTTAGTGGAGCAACTGAGGTGGTAGTGTAGAAGAAACTCTTGGAAAATATGCAGGTCTGTTAAATGTTTCTTTCTTTTATATTTACCACTCTGTATCCTGATCTTGTACGTGTTGGTGATACCAATGAATGACCTCATTCATATATTTTCTTGCCACCTGAATTGACTTCCTGGCCCTAGTCAGTTTAAGTTCAGTGTACTGTGATTAATATGATGCTATGATAAATTCTAGTTACCACACAGCACCAAATTGAGCATATGCCCAAAAGCAAACTGTAACAGAGAAATGAGGGGCAAAAGGGAATTTTTAGTTTAGCAATTAATCAAGTCCTGTGTTTGGTCTCCCAGAGTTAAGAGATCTTCCCTGCTTCACAATTGAGCAGGAAGTCTTCCTTGGCAGGGATGCAACCATCAAGACAACTTGGAAATCTTAGTCATTGAATAAGAACACACTGCATGAGCAAGAAGTCATTTTACAGAATCAGACATGTATTATGATCACATTTGTCACTAAATTATTCCACTCATGATAGAGACAATGCTGGAAAGTTGGCTTAGTATAACAACTTTTCCTGTTTTACTAAAAGTTCTGAAGACTCTTGATTTATATAACATTCCAAATTTTATTTATTCCTATTTTTGTTCTAGATTTTTAAAAAGAACTTGTAAATAATCTGGGATAATTTTATAATCTGAAGTTGTTTAAGACTTCTAATAGTAATGTTTTTTTATTAAGGTATTTGAAAAGACATTGAAATATTATAAATGATTGATGACCACATCAACAATTGTGTCTCTGACATTACTATGTTATTTGAATATCCTCATCCTTACTTTCTATTCTGTTATCTTTCCCAGTAGTCTATCTGCCTGGCCACCAAGACCAGAGCCTCAACAAGACTGCAAAGCCTCTGGTTGAATTTTTGGGCTCACTCATGTATATGATCATATTGTCTGCAAATAGGGATACTTTGACTTCTTCCTTTCCAATTTGTATCCCTTTGATCTCCTTTAGTTGCCTTATTGCTCTAGCTAGAACTTCGAGTACTACGTTGAAGAGATATGGAGACAATGGGCAGCCTTGCCTTGTCCCTGATTTCAGTGGGATTGATTTCCGTTTCTCTCCATTGAGTTTGATATTAGCTATAGGCTTGCTGTATATTGCCTTTACTACGTTTAGGTTTGTGCCTTGTATCCCTGATCTCTCCAAGACTTTAAACATGAACGGGTGTTGGATTTTGTCAAATGCTTTTTCGGCATCTAGGGAGATGATCATCAAACTCTTTCAGTTTGTTTGTATGGTCGATCACATTGATGGATTTGCATATATTGAACCACCCTTGCATGCCTGGGATGAAGCCTACTTGGTCATGGTGGCTGATATCTTTTATGTGCTCTTGGATTCGGTTTGCAAGTATTTTATTGGCTCTAAGATCAACAATCAATAAATGGGACCTCATGAAACTGAAAAGTTTCTGTAAAGCAAAAGCCACTGTCATCAAAACCAAAGGACAGCCTACAGACTGGGAAAGGATTGTCAACAACCCTATAT
>JAQQSO010004059.1:0-13079 GCA_028658305.1 Pachyuromys duprasi | reverse complement strand
TTTTTTCTTTTTTGTTTGTTTGTTTGTATTTTGAAATATGGTTTATGTGTGTAGGCTTGGCTGTCTTGAACTTGATATGTAGACCAGGCTGGCCTCGAACTCAGATATCTAACTGTCTCTGCCTCCTGAGTGCTGAGATTTCAGGTGTGCACCACCACTGCCTGGCTTAGTTGAGGCTTATTTCTGTGAAGAGATGACCATGGTAACTCTTATAAAGGAAAACATTTAATTGGGGTTGTCTTACACCTCAGATGTTTAGTCCATTATCATTTAAATTCATTCTGAGCATGCAGAAGCAGTTAGTGAGTTCCATCGTCACAGAGTAAGACCAAAGTGATTGATACCTTGGGACAATAACTCATTAAAGACTAGATTGACCTGAAAGATGGCAGTTTCTAGTCTTCAGAGCAGGCTGAAGACCATCTTGAAATGAATGGTTTTCCTAACTACTCATTATTCCATTACTAGTGTGCCTATTGCAGTCAAACTCATTAGCTCCGTGCTAACAGAATACAAGAGTCTATGCTTTCAAGTGTATATATGTAGCCTTCTGCTCTGTTTAGTGATTTAAAATTCAAGTGGCCATTGGAATAATCCAGGTAGTTGTAATGTTTGGACTGTGTGATTATCAATCTATGTTGAGTTTATGGCTCATTCTTTCAAGAAGACCAGCATGGCAGGAAGCATGGTAGCATGCAAGCAAACATGGTACTGGAGAGGCAGTTGAGAGTTCTACATGTGAATTCACAGGCAGCAGGAAGAAAGTGAGACACTAGGCCTGGCTTGAACATTTAATATCCCAAAGCCCACTCCCAGTGACACATTTCCTCCAATAAGGTCACAATTCCAATAAGGCCACTCCCTATGAGTCTATGGGGGCCATTTTAATTCAGAACACCACATTCTACTCCTTGGCCCCTATAGACTAATAGCTGCCTTCACAGTTCATTTCATATGTACAAACAAAATCTCACATGTTTTTAGAGCTACTAACTCTCCAGCTGAGAAAGACACAGACACTGTTTATCTCGTTGGCAGATTTCATGTTGGTAGAGATAAACTCACAAAATAGGTTACAAACAAACTTTTTTACTACTCCTTTATTTAAAAGAACTTTGCTTGCAGTGACAACCACATATGTCTCGTGGGAGATGACTAGAAAGGAAAAAAGTTAAAGTTTATGTAAGTTTTGAGGGTCTAAGAAGGTGCTGTAAGGTATATAAATACAAGCTTTAAAGATCTGAGGATGTGAAAGCTTAAGCTCTAATGGTAAAAAATGTTTAAGATGTGTACCTGTAAATTATAAATCTATAAGAAAGTGATTTGAAGTATATAGAAATAGCTGGTATATAGAAATGTGGTGACACACACCTGTAATCCCAGCACTCAGGGAGGCAGAGGCAGGTGGATCTCTGTGAGTTTGAGGCCAGCCTGGTCTACAAAGCAAGTCCAGGACAGCCAAGGCTACATAGAGAAGAAAAACAAACCCTAAAAACAACAACAACAAAAGGTATGTAGGAATAAAAAAATATTCTTTCCTTAGCTTTACTGTTGTTATACTAAGACTTCAAAAAGTTCAGTTTTAACATTAAGCACAGGAGTTCTGATACGCTCTAATAGTGCACTGCTTACATCAAAGTCACAAGCTCAAGATTTTAAATTTTCTTTGGTTGTCTTTTAAGTGTACACTTCAAAAAATCCATGTAATCTTCAGGGAGTCTACTTGGATCCACTTTTCACAGGTCAAACTGACTCTTGATATAAGTACTCCTGCTAATCAAAAGGCCAAGTTTCCTAACCTATCTATTAGTGAGGGTGGAAACTCTGTCTCTCTCACTCCCTTTGTCTTGGGACTCCAACCTTCCCCAAACTACCAGGACCATGGGCCTGGAAGTTTCAAGTATACACCCAAGATAAAGAAACCTCCTCCAATTCCCTTAAGTTTACCGTCTGTCCCTCATCTATATCTATCTCATCAGTTTTCCAATCAACTAAATACTACAATACTATGCCATCTCTAGGTGCCTCTGACATAATTTCTGACCATTGTGAGCCTGTGCAACACAGACTGCTCCAAAGTGACCTGCACTTCACTAGCCCCAGGTGGTTCTGCAGAACCTGGGCAGTGAGCATTAAAGAAAAACTGGCTGGATCACCAGTTACTAGCATTCCAGCCTTCCTGCCCACCCCACACAACATCTCAGTTTCAGCCAGAAGTTGTTATAGAAAAGATTGTGTTTCCCTTTGACATCAGAAGCCAACTTCCAGGCACTGGTGGTCAATGGCAGTGTCTGCTTGCATCCTTTTTTTCATACATTACTGGTTTCAGAAAAAAATGATATTGGAAAAAAGCAGAAAATATCCATATAAGCTTCCACCATACACATAGTTTTCATAGCTTTCCTAGGTTGATTTTTGCACTTTATAATATTAGTGTTCATAATCACATGCACTTAAGATACAAGAGAAAAAGTAGATCAGTGTTTCATTCAAATAGACATGAGCAGCAGAAACAACACACACACACACAGACATCTGTATGTATGCTGTGTATTGACTGAAGAACAGCATAACCAAACCTTGACCGCCTAAAATTTAGTGACCTACACACCTGCATTTGGGCACGCGCGTATGAATACACCAGAGGGCATCACCAGCAAAGCCAGGGCCTGGGAAAAGCACGCTTGCGCAAGCAACCCTTTCCTGCAGCCTTGAGCTCAAGTCCTTGTTAGCCTTAGGGAATGGGACAGTGCAAACCATGCAACTTTGGCATCTGCCTGGCTTTCTGAGGCAGTGCCCGAAATGACCACGAGATGGCGGTGTATGAACACAAGTGGTCCCCGCTGTCACAGAATGTGCCAGCTGCCCATCCCTCACAACTATTTCCTCTGTCTCAGGGCGATGTTAGCTGTGGTTGGGAACTTAAGGGTGGCCTTGCTCTCTGCAGTCTGCTGAGGAGACAGTTACCTGTTGTGCTCTCTAAGACACACTGGTTATCCCCAACCCCAACAACTGAACCTACCTCAGCAGTGGATTCTGCTGTGGAAGTTCAGATCCCTGTGCATTTAATAAGCCAATGAGTGGAGAGGATTGCTGTGTCCTGGTACTGGAGAGCCAGGGATTTTTTTTTTTACCTGTTGTTGTTTGTTTGATTAGGAAATGCCTTCTAAATTGTCCCATTTCTTGTTCCACCTCCTATCATCCAGATATTTGTGATGGCATTCCAACACTTTTTAGCATATGTGGAAATCTGACATTATGAGTCCTGTCTAGAGCGGAACTCTGTTTTTTGTTTTCGTTTTTTGGGACAGGGTCTATGTAGCACTGGCTGTCCTAGAAACTGCTATGAAGACCGTAGGCTGACCTTAAACTCATAGAAAATTTGCCTGTCTCTGCCTCTCTAGTGCTGGTGTTAAAGGCATTCACCACCATGAATTTATCTTAGAGATAGAGGAGAGAGAAAGAAAGAGAAAGTGTGCCTTTGGCATGGACTTTTTAAACCTCAAAGCACACTTCCAGTGAAGTACCTCCTCAAACAACAGTGTATTTTAGTCCTTTCCAAACAGTTCATCAACTGGGAACTGGGGACTAAGCATACAAATATATGAGCTTATAAGAGGCATTCTCATTCAAATCACTGCAGCCACCATGCTTAGCTACCTCTGTATCTTTTAAACTTAGCTATCCCATTGGGAGTGAAGCCACAGCTGTCGCTCTTTCATTATCTCCCTCTTCTGGCACCTTACTAGTTTACTTGCTGTAAGTTAAGCAGTTTCTATGATGCTGCTGTTATGTAATGCCCAGATCTTAAGGTCCCCAAAGACCACCAGGAGCCAGACCATATATACAAGAACAGAGAGCTTTATTCGGGCTTAAGCTCTGTCTCTCCATCATCACCAAATCAGTGAATCAGAGAGGAGAGCCCCAAGTAGCTGCACAGCAGGGTTTTTATTAGGGTTTGAGCAAGAACCTGGATGACATTCAACAACAGCACGCTTGTTACAATGTGATTGGCTAACAAACATAACATTGAGCAAGCTGTCTATAAGACCTCAGGAATGTTAAGTATTTTCTGTGCCATGAAATGTTCTACTACAAGGTCGTTGGGCTGCCTAGCACAGATGCCTCACCCTGAGATAAAATACTGTAAGGATGGAAATTTTTAACTTGGCCCTAACCATGGGAACTGAAACTTGTGAGCTTTGATCATTACCAAACCCGGATCTGAAACAAAACCAAACCTGGAGCTGATACAAAACGTTTCTGAGAGACTCCCTTCTGTAGTTATGGATACAATCTCTAACCATCCCCTAGTCACCACACCTGGGCACAGCCAATCACTGACTGCCCTGTTAGGAAAGTTCCTTACCCCTAGACCCCCTCTTGGTTTGTGGGTTTTGCCTTTATAAACTCTGTGATTCTGCTGCTCAGGGCTCTGTACCATCCCCTTGTGTGGGAGCTGTGTGCAGAGCCCCGGCATGTTGGCTACTAAGTAAAACCTCAACCTCTTGCTGTTTGCATCAAGCTCTTGACTTTGTGGGTTATTGGGGTCTGGCGTCTATCCCGAGGAATGGAGGGTCTCCCCACCTCAGGAGTCCAACATTTGGAGGTCCCACCGAGATGAGCATGGATCCCTGACCCACAAATTCAACCTTGGAGGTGAGAAAAGGCACCAAATGTTTGTCTCTGTGCTGCCTGTATTGCCTGTTTCAATGTGCTTTCAGTTTGCACGCTTTCGGTTTGCAACTGCTCAGGTGACTTGCTGAAGTCATGAGCCATGGTGGGCAGATGTGCCCAGAGGACCACAGGTCATGGCCCTGGAAGATGCTCCAAGGGGTCAGGGGGGCCGAGGAAATTCGGATGCTTCCTATCTGGTGGACTCGGATGGAGTCAAGTTCTGTAAAAAAAAAAAAAAAAAAAAAAAAAAAAAAAAAAAAAGTCTAGTTCTGACTTTGAAGCTCTGTGCTTCGATCACAGGGAGGCCACTGGGGTGTGGGGAAGTCCCACACACTAAAATGGGAGTGCTTGTGGGTAGCTGGGGAGACACATGGATCAGGCTGCTGCAGAGCTGGGGCTGGGCTGGCTGTGTGGTGGGAGTCTTCAGGCAGAGCTGCCTGGATCCTCCCCTCTGCCGCTTCCCGAGGGAGAGAGACTTGGAGCGGAACCAGCTAGAGCTCACTCCCCCTCCTCCTCTTCCATCCAGGGAGCATAAGTTAATTGCTGCTCCGCAGAGCATGCAGTGATAAAAGAAGGTAACTACACTTGACTGTAACGGTTAAGATTACAGCTAAGTCCAACAAAAAGAGTTTATTCCATCTGTTTAAATATATAACCATTATATGATTGATTAATTTCAATTGATCTTAAATGGTTAATATGATCAAAATAATTGTGTATATTTAAGGTTAAATTCAAACTTATTTAAAATATATATATATATATATGTGTGTGTGTGTGCCTATGTGTTTATAAGGTTTATAAATACATATGTTTAAAGTAACAGCAATATAGGTTTTCATGTGATATGCCTCACCACCATCTTGAGATTGCCACGTAGATAGTGGGATCATCGTATGGTTTGAGCTAATTTAAAAAACTGCAGTTTTTACAGTGTATCTTGTAAAGAGCTGTTTGTTTGTTAAGCTGCTTTGTTTATCGAAAAACATGTTTCCACCCCGGTCTGCACCTTGAGACAGAGAAAAGAAAAAGTTTCACCAAGTTCCCTAAAACTTGTTCCAAGTTACTTAGTGTTTGTTCATGTGACCTTAGACCATATCTGCTACAGAAAATATTTTAATAAAAATTTTTATGTTGTCTTAAAAAAAACAAGAGAGAGAGAGAGCAAGAGATAATTTCTAAGAATGTCTGGTTAAGCCAGAAAAATAAAGCTAAAAACCTAAAGGTATATAAAATGTTGCAGAAGGTTAGTGCATGTATGTATAAAGAGCCCGAGAGTTCTGCTATATCGTGAGAGGTAACAGTGCCATCAGTAACTACATAGTAGCCAGGCACCATGCTGGTTCAGAAATAAAAATAATATAAAGCCATAAGTTTTGCCAACATCTATGTTTAGGTCTATCAGTTATGTTCAGTCCTCAGATTAGTGCTAAGTGCAAAGTTTGTTGATGTTTGAATTTCAATACAAGTGGTAAGATCAGCAAGATCTGATCTCTATAAACTGTATCTGATTAAAAGGTTTGCTTTGATTTTAGTTTAGAAAGAGCAGATTTAAAGTTATATTAACAACTGCAGTTGGTTAAAATGTTTAAGATTTACCTAGTCTTTTTGTTTAGTTTTTTTTTTTAAGGTTAAGCCTAAAATGGGTAACTATAAAGCTTGTCTGTATAGATCTACTTAAAATATAGTTCTAAAATATACATCTACAAAAGATGCCAAAATTAGAGATTATAGCATTTTGTTTTATAAGACAAAATTTCAAGCAGATAATAAAGATAGATAAAGAGTAATTCAGACATGCTGGCCCGCAGGCTTGTCAGAGATCTGATGAATATGGCATTTTAACATATGTAAGCTTATTGCCACAGAGAATCTCAAAATCCTGGCAGTAGCTCCCCAAGGCCTCCGAGAAGATTTAGGCACAACGACAGATGATTGCAACTCTGGATTGTCGTATGCTAACCACTAGGCGATACTGCCTCAACTGGCCCACTGCTAGGGCCCAGCCTAACCTGTGGACAAAACCGTGGACACCTGGAGAGCCATTGTTTCACATTGTGAGAGGCAAGGTGAGATCGATCTCTCATGTCCCTCTTTCCACAGAAGCAGTCTCTCATCTGTGCCTAGCTGGACCACCTCTGCTCATGATGCCGTGAGCCAGGGACACTGCCTAGGTGATGAACTAGTCATCTCTGTCATTTTGATTGGTACATGGATTGGTATATTTATTTAGCTTATAATTTGTCCTTCTTAGGTCTCTGATTACCTTGGCAGCTATGCTAAGCTAATGGTAGCTTTTCAGCTAGAGAGCAGACAATTAGAGCCACTGTCAGCTCATTGGGAAGTTCATTAGCTAGCTAGAACTACTAGGTACTAGATCTCCTATTTAGAAAAAAAAACAGATTTGCCTTGCTCACAGGCTTCATGTCAGTTATCTGTGTCTTAAAATATATAGCTAAATAAAAAGATAAAAAAGAACTAGATAAAAAGAGCTTATGTAGGGTCTGAGGGATATAGGACTTAAGGTTATAAAAATCTAGAGAGTGTTGTTTGGTCTAAATGTTTCAGGTTTGGTAAATGCAGAAAAGATTAGAGAGTCTAAGTAGGTGTTTTTAAGGTATATAAATATAAGTTATAATATAAAAATAATTTAAAGCATATTAAAAATAAGAGATGCTTTAGACTTCTTCCCCCTTGCTACTGTTGCGCTTATGTTATAAGATTTCAGAAGTCTAGAGTTTTGACATTGACCTATAAAATTCTGATAAACAGATAAAACACTGACTGCTTATTATTCAGTCACCAATTCGAGATTTTAATTTCTTTTTGGTTGTCTTCTGAAGATAAACTTAAAGGTACTTCTTGTCATGTTAAAAACATCTGTTTAATGTGTATATCTGACCCAAAAGCCATAGCCTTTACTATAGTATTCTTACTATCTGACAAATCTTAACTTCTGTCTCTAGTCTAAATTTGTTTCAGATTTTCACCTGGTTGACTCTATCCCTGGATCAGCTATGGACTGTGAGCTAAAATTTGGACTTGCTAAAAGCTGGCAAGATCGCTCCCCATGTCTTCAATTGGATCAACTAACCAGATGCTTGGGACTGCCCCATTGTCCAGCCTTTGACTACCATTTCAGCCTCCTTAGCCTTTGATGCCAACGGTCCAAGTATCAGCACTGAAGAAGCTCCAGAAGATGGACCTCTGTCCCAAATCTTACCTTACAGGCTGAAATGCTAAGTCAAGTGGGGAAAGGACCCCAAGAAAAACCTTCACCCCACAGCTACTTCATGATTGAAGCAGTTACTAGAAGAAGGGGGGAATGTAAGAATGGAAAATTTTAGCCTGGCCCTAACCATGGGAACTGACCAGGGGAACTGAAACTTGTGAGCTTTAATCATTACCAAACCCGGAAACTTTCTGAGAGACACCCTTCTGTAGTTATGGATACAATCTCTAACCATCCCCTAGTCACCACACCTGAGCACAGCCAATCACTGACTGTCCTGTTAGGGAAGTCCCTTACCCCTAGACCCCCTCCTGGTTTGTGGGTTTAAACTCTGTGATTCTGCTGCTCAGGGCTCTGTACCACCCCCTTGCGTGGGAGCTGTGTGCAGAGCCCCGGCATGTTGGCTACTAAGTAAAACCTCAACCTCTTGCTGTTTGCATCAAATTCTTGACTTTATGGGTTATTGGGGTCTGGCGTCTATCCCGAGGAATGGAGGGTCTCCCCACCTCGGGAGTCCAACAATACCTTCCCATTTTTGTGGTTCTTATCAGCCTGTTCCTTGGGTAGGTAATTTTATGACCCTTTTTCTGGAATTGGTGAACTATGGCCTAGATTCTGGAGACTTGTGGGTAGGGTCACTAGTTCCTAGTGACTTTTGGGTGGGATCACTAGTTCCTGGTTATTTTTAGGGTTGCCAGGCCTGGTTCTCTCAGTAGCAAGCAGTTGAGAGAGCCAGTAACTTCCCTGTTACAGAAGGTTTACCTCTTGTAAATATTATTTTATTTCTTCCAGTAAAACCCCTCTGTCTTAGTTACTTTTCTATTGCTGTGATAAAACACCATGACCAAGTAATCTTATAAATGAAAGCATTTAATTTGGGGCTTATGGCTTCAGAGGGTCAGAATCCATAATGGTAAAGCAAAG
Organism: Pachyuromys duprasi; assembly: GCA_028658305.1. Lineage (NCBI taxonomy): Eukaryota > Metazoa > Chordata > Mammalia > Rodentia > Muridae > Pachyuromys > Pachyuromys duprasi. Next base: position 4,246 of record JAQQSO010004059.1, on the reverse strand, counting down.
ACATGACAGCAAGAACAGCTGAGAGCTCACATCTTGATCAGCAAGTAGGAGGCAGACAGGGTACTTGGAATGGCATAACTGTTTGAAATATCAAAGCCCACCCCCAGTGGCAAACCTCTTCCAAAAAGCCCCCCTTCTCCTTCTTTCTGTTCTCTTCTACGCTTTTTGAGACAGGGTTTCTTTGTGTATCCTCAGCTGTCCTGTACTCACTTTGTAGACCAGGCTTGCCTTGAACTCACAGATATCTGTCTGCCTCTGCCTCCCTAAGTGCTGGGATTAAAGGCATGTGTCACCATGTCTGGTTAAGGCCACACTTTCTAATTCTTCCCAAGCAGTTCTGCAAACAGTTCTTCCCTACGAGGGGGACCAAATATTCAAACATATGAGTCTATGGGGAGCATTCTCATTCAAACTACCACATCCTACCTGGTTTAAGGTTAGGCAGAGTGCAATCTGCTTAATCTTTTAAACACTAAGAGACTTCCTTTCTCAGAGCAAAAACACCATAGAAGCCCTTGTTTCAGCCTTTAGAAGTTAGCTTTTTATCTTTCATCTTGATTCACATGCCACATCAAGGTGATAAGAAAGACTCAGTGATCCCTTTGTTATCCTAGGCACATTCAAACCAATAAAATTGTTGCTGTCACATGGTAAGTCCTACCTTTGCTTCACTATCAACTACACAGAACTCCAGATTGCTTTTCTTGTGTCCCAAGCCATTGTGAAACAACTTGAGGGCCTCTTTCACAACCCCAACCCTAGTTATATATGTGTGTTTGTGTGTTTGTTTTCATCAGTGTCAATATCAGCAGTATTTTTTTAAATGTTTTGAATGCCCTACTTCTCCCTGAAGATGACCTTCACACTGAGTAAAGCCTGTAGAAATGCTTTCCATCTCACATTGGCAGGAGATTAAGATAAAAACAATGATACAGGTGGATTTCAGAGATTAGGACTACTCTCAATGATCTATAAATGTAGCTATAGTGGTCACTGACATACCTATTTAATTGGCTCTTTTGTAACCAGTAAAACAGGCTACTTCTGGAGTATGCTATATAGTATCTCATAGTTCAGCAACTGGTAATCCTATTTGCAGGTCTTGAGTGTCAGGTATGATATCATTGTTCAAGCAGGACTGAGGAACATAGCATTGTCCATTGATGTGGCTTCATTCCTTTCCAATTCATTCTAGGAAAGAAGTGTTTCACAATCACATGGTAAGGTACAAATCTTTATTTACCCCTTTCCCCAGGACAATTTAATTCTCTACCCTGTCTCATCATGTGGTTTAAGGGGTTATGGATTGCTTGGTCAACCCACAGAACATCACCTCAGTCTGTTTACAGTTAGCATCATAGTGATTAAAAATGAGTTGTAAAAGGCAGTTTTCACAGTGGAAACTTTGGTAAGACATACAACAGTCACAAAAGAAAGGTGAGAGATAACTCCTAAAAAGATCTGGAGATGTACAGCTCATCTCAATGGGTTTTTAGAGGTTTGGGGGTCAAAGTCATACTAAGATGGCCTACTGAAAGTATGAGACAAATGGCTGAATCTCCAGGTCCCCACCACAAGAAGGAATCTGAGGCCTGGTAGGACTCTTTGTTTTCCTTCAAATAGTCACCTCAGGACGATTTTTCTGGTCCAAATACCATGTGATTACTCAATAGTCCAAATACCATGCAATAGTCTTGGAGTAGGAAAGAGATTTGCAGCAACGTCAAATGATTGTACAAGCAGTTCTTGGATCATCTAGTATCATGAACCCTGTAATGTCACAGTTGTCCTTGTGTATGACTTAAGGTTACCCCTCATGAGAGGATTGTTACGTGTAGCACCCTGGGCTTTTGGAGATGAGCCATGCAATATCTATTAGGCAATTATATGCCTTTCTAGAGGAAGCTTCTGGTGCATTTTTAGATCTTGTTAGAGATAATGACAGCTCATTTGATGACAAACTCATGTGATGATAAGCTCATATGTGTCTGGAGGCTGGTTGACACCTGACACACTAAGTCAAAGTCAGATGCCCACAAGCAGTTCATTGTAGGATTCAATGGTTACTTCTCAAATACAAACTTGCCAGAAACAGAGTGTAAACAAGTTCTGTAGGCTGTAACCAGATCCTGATGTTATCCATCACTGTAATATCAGTTTTTTCCCCTGAGCTCACAACCTGGGATGTGTTCTCTCATATACCTAGATAAAGAAAGAGGAAAGGTCTTATAGAGAAATTTTAATCCAGCAACATGGCTACTTTGACTAGGGATCACATCCAAAGACCTAGATCTGTGTGGTCTGGCTGGAATACAGACACACCCTTAGTATACACCTTTACTCCTTCTGGCTGGAATACACAGCTTTAACCCCTTTGGCTGGAATTTAGTATACACCTTTAATCTCAAACAATGACATCTAATTGAAAGAGACCAAGCTAGGAATCAAAGATTTGACAGAATGAGTCAGAGATAGGATATGCCAAATTCTCACAAGAACAGACAGGAAAGAGAAGCTACTTAAGTGCAGCACAGTGAAAGAGACAGACACAGACAGACAGACAGACAGACAGAGAATAGGGAGTTTTTGGAGCTAGTACAGTGCAGTTTGAGAGCACAGTACAGTTCAGTGCAGTTCAGCTGAGTACAGTTGAGACTGAGCAATTCAGTTAATGGAGTTCAGAGGCATTTTTTCCAAGCAGAGCAATTCAGTCAGAATACAAGAGAAACCAGTTAGAATCAGTCAGCTTGGAGAGGAGTGTGAGCCGGAACAGCTGAGTTGAACCAGCCAGCCAGAGTCTGGGGTGAGTTTATTCAGCAGTGAGTCTCAGAGGCTGAAAACATTCTAGACCTAGGTTAGCAGATGGAAGCTGGGATCTGAAGCCTTCATGGTCTGGACTTATAGGAGATGAGATTATTTAGAGGCTAGAAGCTTCTAAGCCTAGGCCTAGGGACAGTTAAATAGAAATGCTCCGGCTTCAGCCTAGCTGTGTAGTCATAAAGCTTGGGCATGACTTTCATCTCATTCCCTCCTCTAAGGAAATTAAAAACAAAAACAAACAAACAAAAAAACACAAGGCCTGAGCAAGGTTTAAACTTATTTATTTTTGCATGGACTTCAAATTGATAGCAGTTGTATCTGATTGACATCCACCTTTAAGATATCCACCTCACTGAAAAACAGTAGGAGGAAAGACAGTCACAATGGGTAGAGCTCCAGTTATTCATTTTATGTGGAAAGAGAAGTATCCCAAGATAAAAATATACAGATTCCTGAGCAGTGGCCAGTGTCCTGACCTTGACAATAAGTCTAAAGAAAAAAAAATACATAATTGGAGGCAAACATTTCTGAAACAGAGGCATAGGGGCACATGCAAGAGTGGTTTTGTTAATGACAAGCAGAAAGCATCAACAGTTAAAGAGGCACTGAATATTCAATAGAAAATAGTAGCATGTTTACATTAGCTATTTTTGCTTACCATTCTCTACCTTTGTTCTAGTTCTCATGCATCCTGTTAAATACTTCCATTTATTTCTTACTCCATTTCTGAAATCTCTGAGCACTTTGCCCTTAGTAGACTTGTTGTTTAACCTTTGCATAAATTTTAAGGGCTGATTTAGATCCACAGTAAGTGTCTTTGGTGGTCTGAATGAGAATGGCATCTGTAGGCTTATGTGTTTGAATGCTTGGTCTCCAGTTACTGGAACGATTTTGGAAGAATTAGAAGGTATAGCCTTGTTGGAGTGCTATGTCACTGGGGTTGCCTTTGAGGTTTCAAAGGTCCACACTAGTCTCCCCTCCTCTTTGTCTGCGACTTGTGGATCAAATGTAACCTCCTGTCTACTGTTTCAGGGCCAGGCTGACCTGCCCACCACCATACTCCTGGCTATGATTTTCATGGACACCCAAAACTGCAAAAAAAAAGACCCCCGTTTAAATAATAAGCTTCCTTTATATGTTGCCTTGGTCTCCTCACAGCAATAGAACAGTAACTAAAACAGTTGCCAAAGCAAAGGAAACATTGTCTTTCAGTTCTGGAAGCCAGAAGTTCAACTCAAGGTACTGGAAAGCTTGATTACTTCTGAGGGTGCTGAGAAAAAACCTGTTCTAAGGCTCTTTCAAAATCACAGTGCGGTGCTTTTCTGGTAATCTTTGGTATTTGGATCATAGACCTATCTTCATGTTCATTTTCATGCAAAGATACAAGCCACTCAAATACAGTGTTCATACCTCACTACAGATTTAG
>JAQQSO010004058.1:0-13079 GCA_028658305.1 Pachyuromys duprasi | reverse complement strand
GGATATAACCTAGAACCCCTGCTCAGATGTGGCCCATGGTAGCTCAGTATCCAAGTGGGAACCCTAGTAAAAGGAACAGGGACTATTTCTGTTATGAACTCAATGGCTGGCTCTTTGACCACCCTCTTTCCCCCAAGGGAGAAACAGCCTAGCAAGATCCCAGAAGAAGACATTGCAGCCAGCCCTGAAGAGACATGATAAGCTAGGGTCAGATGTAAGTGGAGGAGGTCCTCCCCTATCAGTGGACTTGGAGTGCAGCAGAGAGGAGATGAGGGAGGGATGGGGAGAGTGGGTTGGAATGAGGGAGGGGACTATGGCTGGGATATAAAGTACATAACCTGTGATTAATATAAAAATAAATAAATTGCTTAAAAAAGACCCAGAAATAAACCCACACACCTATGAATACTTGATTTTTGACAAAGAAACCAAACCATTCAATAGAAAAAATACAGCATCTTCAACAAGTGGTGCTGGTCCAACTGGATTTCTGTATGCAGACAAATACAAATAGATCCATATTTACCATCCTCCAAAAAATTAAAGTCCATGTGGATCAAAGACCTCAACATAAAACTAGATACTCTATATCAGTTAGAAGAATTAGTGGGGAAGAACCTAGAACTCATTGGCAGGAGACAACTTCTTGAACAGAACACCAACAACACAGGCTCTAAGAGCAACAATCAATAAATGGGGCCTCATGAAACTGAAAATCTTCTGTAAAGCAAAAGACACTGTTGTCAGAACAAAATGACAGCCTATAGACTGGGAAAGGATCTTCACCAACCCTGTATCTGACAGAGGGCTAATATCCAGAATATTTAAAGAACTCGGGAATTTAAAAAGTAACCAAACAAGCAATCCAATTAAAAATGGGGCACAGAGCTAAACAGAGAATTCTCAATAGAGGACTATTGAATGGCAGAGAACACTTAAAGAAATGCTCAAGGTTTTGCCATCAGTGAAATGCAAATTAAAAGGACTCTGAGATTTCATCTTACACCCACCAGAATGGCTAAGATCAAAAACTCAAGTGACAACACATGCTGGAGAGGATATGAAGAAAGGGGAACCCTCCTCCATTGCTGGTGGGAATGTTAACATTTACAACCACTTTGGAAATTAATCTGGTGCTTTCTCAGACAATTAGGAATAGTGCCACCTCAAGATCCAGTTATACTACTCCTAGGCATAGATCCAAAATATGCTCAATTATATACAAGGACATTTGCTCAACCATGTTTGTAGCAGCTTCATTTGTAATAACCAGAAACTGGAAACAACCTAGATATCTCTCAACTGAAGAATGGATAAAGAAATTGTGGTACATTTACATAATAGACTAAGTGGATATTGGACATATAAAATAGGATTACTATACTAAAATCTCTACACCGAAAGAAGATAAGCAAGAACGAAGACCCTGAGTAAGATAATCAGTCCTCACTCAGAAAGCCAAACAGATTGACTTTGGAAGAGGGAGAAAACAGGGAACAGAATAGTAGCCTATTAAAGACTCTGTCCAGCAGGGTATCAAGGTAGATGCTAAGACTCATAGCCAAAATTTGGGCAGAGTACAGAGACTCTTATGAAGAAGGGGGAGATATAAAGACCTGGGGGCTACTGTAGCTCTACAAGGAGAGCAACAGAAATTAAAAATCTGGTCCCAAGGCTCTTTTTTGAGACTGATGCTCCAACCAAGAGCCATACATAGAGAGGACATAGACCCCCTGCACAGAAGAAGCACCTGGCAGCTTAATCTCCAAGTGGGTGCCCTAGTAATGGGAACAGGGACTGTCTCTGACATGAACACAGTGACTGGCTCTTTGATCACCTCCCCCTGAGGAGGGAGCAGCCTTCCCAGGCCACAGAGGAAGACAATTCTGCCAGTCCTGATGAGACCTGGTAGGGTAGGCTCAGAGAGAAGGGGAGGAGGACCTCCTCTAACAATGGTCTTAGAGAGGGTCATGGGAGGAGAAGAGGTAGAGAGGGGAGGGAGCTATGCTGGAATACACAGTGAATAAACTGTAATTTATTAAAAAATAAATACAAAATTTAAAAAATGATAAGTGTAACAATCATGAACACTATACTGAGCAGGAAAAGCAATACAAACAGACAAAGCCTGCATTGTTTATTTCAAATAACCATTTATAAATTTAAATATATAGTAAAAGACATATATATTTACCACAGGCCAGGATTCTTTTAGAATCAGTAAAAAATGTCAGAGATAGTGAAACTTTATATATTGTGGTGTTTATATGTATATATACCATGTTCAAATTAATTGAACTCATAGGATACAAAAATGTGAGAATAATAAAATGGTATATCTAGTAGTTTTTACATGCTTGTATACCTTAGTAAAATTAATTAAGCTTATATAACCAAAAGTCCTGAAAAATATATCTTAAGTAATTACATATTATAAGGGAAAATTGTATCCAATGGAGGTCTCATGGACAACCTAGCTTAGGAACAAGCCACTGTTGAGTTTTGGTAGCTCAAGAGAAGAAAAACGTGTCCTTCTTCAGCCTTTTAAGAGAAGATTGTATGACATATTACTTGGGCAGGAAAAGAATATATACAGCTAAGTGTATGTAACTATAACATCCAAAGAAGCCCATCTCCATGGCTAACTTAAATACAATGCCAAGTTTCTCATACAAAAAAAATATAATGGTCTTACTATTGCTAAGTAATTACTTTTGTTGTTGTTTCTATTGATGTTAATTTTGTTTTGCCCTGTTCTTTTCTTTTCTCTTCTTCTCATTTCTGTTTGAGACAGTTATTTTACTTATGGGATTTCACCTGGGAATCGATATTGATATGTGTTTTAGAATGTTCTCAATTTGCCGTTCCTTCTGCTTCATCCTCTTGAGTTCTGGGATTATGTGTGTATGTAAGCACATTCTGACGTTTCTGTGTTTGTTATACAGTCTTTATGTTGGATCAATTTTACAGTTAAAAAATGTGTAGAAAATAGGATGGCTTTGTTTTTTTTTCTGTTGACACAGCTTCTCCCATTATTGTTTTTTTCCACTAGTCTCAGAAATTGTTACAATAGATTAACTTACATTGATCCACTGTTCCTAAAGTACAAAGTTCATATCATAGTTTATACCATATTATTGAACTCTGTAGTTTTCTACAATCGTATAATTCCCATATCCGACATTGCAGTAGTGTACTGAGTCATTTCATTGTCCCAAGAGACCCTGTGAGACATCAATTATTTCCTCTTTCCTCACAAACAATTCTTAGCAACTTCGGCCTCTTGAAGCTATTCCCTACTCAGAATATCACACAGCTAAAATTACAGAGTATATTTGAGAGTGGTTTCTTTCAAGTAGCTAATCTGCATCTATGTTTCATTCATGCCTTTTTGCTGCTTTTCCACCCATTTTCTTTCAGTACAAATCACTCTGTTGTATGGAGACTTTAATATTATCAATTACTCGTTTGGTGGTTGTAGAGGGTTTTAATTTTTATTTTGTTGTAAATAAAGCTTTTTGAGTAAATAAAACTTTTTTTCTAACTTTCATGTGTGGGTTTTCAGTATGTTTTTCACATTCAATTTGTTTCAGTAAATATCAAGAGTCATGGTCATGGATAGTAAGATAAAAGCATTTAGTTTTATGAGTTAATGCCAAACTGTCCCTTGATGTGGCTGAGCCCAGCAGTACTCCACTAGTGACGACAAAGGATTCTAGTGGTGTACTCTTTACTGTACTTGCTGTTTCCAGTGATTTAGAATTGGGGTATCATATTGGGTATGTATAACAATCTCTTTGATGTTTTCATTAGCAATCTTCTAATGCTAGTTGATCTTTGTTATTTCCATGCGAGTTTTAATTTTATGTTTATTAATTCTTCTTTTTCTTTTTTAATATTATTGTTATTAATTATAATTTATTCACTTTGTATCCCAGCTGTAGCCCCCTCCAACATCTCCTCTTGGTCCTACTCTCCCTACTTCTTCCTCCCCATATATGTGCCTCCCTTAGTCCACTGAGAGGGGAGATCCTCCTCCCCTACTATCTGACTCTAACCTATCGGGTCTCATTAGAACTCTCTGGATCCTCTTTCTCTGTGGCTTAGTAAGACCACCTTGCCAGGGGGAGGTGATCAAAGAACAGACAACCAAGTGTATGTTAGTAAGTACTTACTTTGTTTTTACCAGTGAATATTAGAAGTTATCATTTCCTGGTGAATTGGCATAGTGTTGGATGTTGGTCTGATGCTGTATTTTGACGCTAATTATTGGCCGTCCCTGGATAAACCTATTCATGTTGTGTGAACCTGCCGAAGACATTATGCCTGATTGGTTGATTAAAGGTCTAATACCTGGGCAGGACAAAATGGTATAGGCATGGCTAAGGTGCCTGGGCATTGGACTCAAGAAAGTAATGGGAAATAGACAGACTGGAATAGAGGAAGGAGGATGACCCTCTGATGGGTTAGCATGGAGAAGCAACCACGTGGACTGGGAGAAAGGGCGCTAAGAATGGTGTGGAAAGGTCTAGATGAAGAATACAAGCACGTATTTATAAAATTATGGATGGAAAGTAGCCCAAATAAGGATGGTTAAGGTGGATGGCATTGGACGGGGGCTTGGAGGTGGATGGTGAGGTTAGTAAGACAGTATAGGTGAAATATCTGCCCAGCCCAAGGGAAATAAGGCAATTATAAAATTTAACATGTTCCTGTGTCTTATTAATTGTGATATCAGGTTAAATAATACCACAGTAGTTATTGTAGGGCTATTAATAAATAACATTATTTAGCCCAACACCAATTTTATTATCTAAAATATAGTGATATTAAAAGATACATAACTGATATAATAGCAAGATTACGTAAGGTTTTGAGGACATGGTTGAATTAGTAAAACGTCTAATGTTCAAGAATGAAGACTTGAGTTTAGAGACCCAGAACCACACAAAACAGTGGTATGTGCCTGTAACCCTGACATAGGGGAAGCAAGTGGAGAAAGGCAGACCCACATACCTTGTTGGCCAGCCATTAAAATAAAATGGATTAGCATAAAGTTAATTGAGTGAGCATGTCTCAAAACTAAAGTGTAGAGTAATCAAGAAAAGACACTCATTTGAATCTCTGGCCACCATACTCATGTGTACATGCATGCTTATACTCACAAAAGACACGTGTGTACAAATATTCATAATAGCACTATATTCACTACAGCTCATATGAAGGTAAATCCATATAGGACCAAAAGAGTAACAGCGAAAAGAGACTAGATGATTAAATATAAAAGAATAATTTATTACTTTAAGGTTAAATATTTAAATCAATCAAAATTTAAAACAAAATTAATTAGTAGTTACTGTATTCTCTCATCAAAGTATAGCTGTCATCAATCATTACTACTGAAAATGAGCTATTATGAGGAACAGCCTTTTCAGTCCACAGAGGAGGACAATGTAGCCAGTCCTGATGAGACCTGATAAGCTAGGGTCAGATGGAAAGGGAGAAGAACCTCACCTATCAGTGGACTTGGAATAGGGCATGGGAGGAGATGAGTGAGGAAGCTACAGCTGGGATACAAAGTGAATAAAATGTAATTAATGTTTTAAAAAAAGCAAACAAAACTCAAAAAAAATTAAAAGAAAAATTCTGCATCTTTAAGAATTTTCATTTAAGTCTGTTGCTCCAAAATATATACACATTAAGTAGCTAATATACATATGAATTCTATGTCCTGAATTAAGTTATTTTGATGATGAAGATGGCTTTGGGAAAGGAGAAAATACTGTAATTGCCAAGATAGAGTGAGAAAAAGGCAATTCTGATAAAAATAAAGACTTATATAACTTAATAATCTTATTAATACATCTTTAATGCATATGAAGCATCAACTTAAAAAAAGAAAGGACTAATAGCTACAATTAGAATAGTAAGAAAAATATCAGAAGTAATAAAAGGGGAAATAAAGAATATTATCAAATGATAAAGGCAGGCAACATACTGCTAATATGTACTGATAAATTAACGAGGACTAAACGTGAAACAGATATGCATATTATAGCAGCACCTGTTCAGTCTTCTCCTGAGAAGACTAGCTACTAAATCACTCAACACAAATAGACACTAAGAACAAGAAATACCCTTCTTTTTTGTATGTTCTAATTCAAGGGGTTACTATAACGAAACACACTAACCTATGTAGCTTATAAGCAACCAAAATTTATTGTTTACAGTGCTTGAGCCTAGAAATGTCAAGATTAAGCTACTACAGACCCGCTGCTTAATGAGGGTAAACATTACCCTCCTACTCTCCCAATCCCACTCTCCCTCTCACTTCTCCAACCATGTCCTTCCCCAGGTCCTCTTTGATAGAGGAGGTACTCCACCCATTCCATCTGACCCAAGCTTATCAGGTCTCATCAGGACAGGCTGCATTGTGATCCACTGTGCCCTGGTAAGTCTGCATCCCCCTGAAGGGGAGATGATAAAAGAACAAGCCAATCAGTTCATGTCAGAAACAGTCCCAGTTCCTATTATTATGGAATCCATTTGGACACTGAACTGCCACGTGCTACATCAGAGCAGGGGTTCTAGGTTATCTCCATGAATGATCCTTAGTTGGAGAATCTCTCTCATAAAAGACCCCTGTGCCCAGACATTTTGGTTCAGCTGCTCTCCTTGTGGAGTTCCTGTCCTCTACAGGCCTTCTATTTCCCGCTTCATTCATAACATTCCCTGCACTCTGCCCAAAGTTTGGCTATAAGTCTCAGCATCTGCTTTGATATTCTCCAGGGTAGAGTCTTTCAGAGGACCTTGTGGTAAGCTCCTATCCTGTTCCGTTTTCTCCCTGTTCTGATGTCTATTCTCTTTGCCTTTCTGAATGAGGATTGAGCACCATAGCCTGTCTTCCTTCTTGATCAATTTCTCTAGGTGTACAGATTTTAGTATGTTAATCCTATATTATAAGTCTAATATTCCATCATGGTGTGTTTTTCTGCTTCTGGGATACCTCACTCAGGATGATCTTTTTCAGTTCCTACCATTTACCTGCAAATTTCATGATTTCCTTGTTTTTAATTGTGAGTAGTATTCCATTGTGTAAATATACCACAATTTCTGTATCCATTCATCAACTGTGGGGCACAGGGGTTGTTTCCAGCTTCTGGATAGTAAAAATAAAGCTGCTACAAACATGGTTGAGCAAATGTCCTTGTATACTTGAGCATATTTTGGACATATGCCTAGGAGTGGTATTGTTGGATCTTGAGGTAGCACTATTCCTAACTGTCTGAGAAATCACTAAATTGATTTCCAAAGTGATTGTAAAAGTTTACATTCCCACCAGCAATGGAGGAGGGTTTCTTTTTCTTCACAACCTCTCCAGCATGTGTTGTAACGTGAGTTTTGATTTTAGCCATTCTGATGAGTGTAAGGTGGAATCTCAGGGTCATTTTGATTTGCATATTTTTGATGGATAAGGACACTGAGAATTTCTTTAAGTGTTTCTCTGCCATTCTATATTCCTCTATTAAGAATTCTGTTTAGCTCCATACCTCATTTTTAATTGCATTACTTAAGTTTTTGTCTTTAAATTCTTGAGTTCTTTATATATTCTAAATATTAGCCCACTGTCAGATATAGGGTTGGTGAAGATTCTTTCCCAAACTGTAGGCAGTTTTGTTTTGACAACAGTGTCCTTTGCTTTACAGAAGTTTTTCAGTTGCGTGAGGTCCCATTTATTTATTGTTGCTCTTAGAGCCTGTGCTGTTGGTGTTCTGTTCAGGAAGTTGTCTCCTGTACCAATGAGTTCAGAGCTCCCCACTTTTTCTTCTTACAGGTTTATGTATGTGGTTTTATGTTGAGATCTTTGATCCACTTGGACTTTAGTTTTGTGCAGGGTAATAAGTATGGATCTATTTGCATTTTTCTACATGTAGCCCTGTAGTTAGACCAGCACCATGTATTGAAGATGGTTTGGGCATCTTTGTCAAAATTCAGGTGTCTGTAAGTTTGTGGGTTTATTTCAGGTTCTTCTATTCAATTCCATTGATCCACCATTTGGTTTCTATGCCAGTACCATGCCGTTTTTAATATTGTTGCGCTATCATACATCTCGAGATCAAGGATGAAAACACCTCCAGAAGAAATTTTACTATAGAGAATTCTTTTAGCAATTCTGGGTTTTGTGTTATTCCATATGAAGTTGAGAATATTTCTTTCAAGGTCCATAAAGAATCGTGTTGGTAATTGGTAATTTGATGGGAATTACATAGAATCTGTAGATTGCTTTTGGTAAGGTGGCCATTTTTATGATATTAATCCTACCAACCCATGAGCATGAAGGGCTTTCCATCTTCTGATATCTTCTATTTCTTTCTTCAGGGACTTGAATTTTTTTTTTCATACAAGTCTTTGACTTGCTTGGTTAGAGTCACACCATGGTACTTTATATGCTTTGTCACTATTATAAAGGATGTTGTATCCCTAATTTATTTATCATCCCTTTTGTCTTCTGTATACAAGAGGGCAACTGAGTTTTGAGCTAATTTTGTATCCCGCCACTTTGCAGAAGGTGTTTATCAGCTGTAGGAGTTCCCTGGTAGAATTTTTGGGGTCACTGTTATATACTATCATATCACCTGCAAATAGGGATACTTTGGTTTCTTTTTTCAAATTTATATCTCTTGATCTCCTTTAATTGTCTTATTGCACTTGAAAGAACTTCAATAACTATGTTGAAGAGACATGGAGAGAGTAGGCACCCTTTGCTTTGCCCTGATTTCAGTGGGATGGATTTAAATTTCCCTCTGTTTAGTTTGATGTTGACTATAGGATTGCTGTATATTGCCTTTACTATGTTTAGGTATGTGCTGATCTCTCCAAGACTTTAAACATGAATGTATGTTGGATTTTATCAAGTGCTTTTTCAACATATATGAATCTTTCACCCAAACACAAAAGAATTTACCTTCTTCTCAGCACCTCATGGAACCTTCTCCAAAATAGACCATATAGTTGGTCACAAAGAAAGCCTCAACAGATACAAGAAGATTGAAGTAATCCGTTGTATCCTGCCTGACCACTATCGACTAAAGCTCGACCTCAACAAGAATAGAAATAGCAAAATGCCTACACACACATGGGACCTGAACAATTTGCTACTAACTGACAGCTGGGTAAGAGAGGAAAGAAAGAAAGAAAATAAAGTCTTCCTAGAATCAATGAAAATGAAGGCACAGCATACCCAAACTTATGGAACACAGTGAAAGCAGTGCTAAGAGGAAAGTTCGTAGCACTAAGTGCCTTCCAGAAGAAATTCAAAACATCTCATTCAAGCAACTTAATGGCTCACCTAAAAGTGCTAGGGGAAAAAAGTAGACACACCAAAGAGAAGTAGATGGTTGGAAATAAACAAACTCAGGGACAAAACCAATAAACTAGAAACAAACAAAACAATTCAAAGAATCAGTGAAACCAAGAGCTGGTTCTTTGAGAATATCAACAAGATAGACAAACACTTAGCCAAACTAACTAAAAGGCAGAGAGACACTACCCATACAACAAAGTCATAGATAAAAAGGGAAATATAACAACAGACAGTGAGGAAATCCAAACAATTATTAGGTCTTACTTCAAAAGCCTATATGACATCAAATTTGAAAATGTAAGTGAAATGGACAATTTTATTGATCAATTCCACTTACCAAAACTGAATTAAGACCAGGTAAATTAATTAAATAGTCCTATATCACTTAAGGAAATAGAAGCTGTAATCAAAATTCTCCCATGCAAAAAAAGCCCAGGGTGAGATGATTTCAGTGCAGAATTCTACCAGACCTTCAAAGAAGAGTTAATGCCAATACTCTTCAAACTATTCTACAAAATAGAAACAGAAGAAACACTACCAAACTCATTGTATGAAGCCACACTCACCCTGGTACATAAATCTCACAAATACCTAACAAAGAAAGAGAATTTCAGGCCAATCTCCCTTATGAACATTGATGCAAAAATAGTCAACAAAATACTTGCAAAACAAATACAAGGACACATTAGAGATATCATTCACTATGACCACGTAGCCTTCAACATAGGTATGCATATTTGGTTCAATGTATGGAAATCAATGTGATCCACCATATAAACAAAATGAGGGTAAACATTTATAGACAAGCTTTTTTCATATTTTTAAGTTTTTTATTTCTTTTACCTTACATGTATCAATAATTTGCTTGTATTTGTATATGTCTACCTTGTTCATTATCACTGCCCATGAAGATCAAAAGATAGGTAGCATCGTATTCCCTAAAAGTAGAGTTACAGATGTTTGTGCTCAATCATGTGGGCCCTTGAAACAAAACCCTGGTCTTTCATAAAAGTAAGAAATACATTTAACCATGGAGACATCTCTCTATCTCCATGTGGACATCTTTCTGTTATGACTCTAGATGGTGTCCTTCCAGATTGTCTTTCTGAAGGATGTGAAACAAGCCATAACTTGGCAGAAGTACACCTGTTAATACCATTGTCTTGGAAGTTGGGTTATCCACATACAGATTAGGGAGAGAATCTGAGAAGAAAGACAATGTTTATCAGAACACCTGACTGTACTTTGTGTGTGTGTGTGTGTGTGTGTGTGTGTGCATGTCAATTCTCTCCAAATTGTAATATTGTAAAGAATCCATATCAAGTTCCAGTATAAATGGTGGTATGAATGGTGTCACTCTAGAGTAGAATCGAAAACTTTAGAAAAAATATAAACTTTCAAGTATTGTCAACATGATTAAAAGTACAGACATTACAGGGACTCTTGTCTCATTGTATATCAACACTTATAAATTTTCCTTAGCAACTGAGATGCTTTTTATATAGATACAAGTGATAATGATACATCAAAGAAATGAGTCATACACACAAAATAGTAAATGAATCCATAAAGCTACATATTGTGCACATTAATGGAATAAAAGACAATATTTATTAATAAAAATGTCTGTGGTTTAATTGCCAGTCTAGAGCCTAATTATATTTATCTTGCTTGTCCAGTGCCTAATTACATTTATCTTGAGCTAATTTTAGCTGCCTAAATTTTATTACTTGCTTACCTCTGGGTCTGTGATAACAACATTTTAGAAAATGAAAAAAAATGTTCCGGAATCTTATCAAAACCATAAACTCCAATTCTCCATCATCCACAGTGTCAAGAATGTCATCATATTGCATCTGAAGCCTGTAGCAGCAGTGTCCTCCACTCAATTATTGTTTTTTTAAATTTTACATTATAGATTTTAATAGCAAATGATAAATTCTTCAAAAATCACTCTATATTAAATTTACATACTCTACTTAATATTGTAAGGAAATTTCAACATCATCTTATTTAATCAGATATCCTCTCGAGAAGAATGCAAAGTCTTTTTTTGATATGGAAGATGAACACAAAGACAAAAGTAGGCTTTCATATGACTATACAAATTATACACATATATACATATATATGGGTGTGTATGTCAATACGAATAATTAAATCTTATCTAAAATAACCTTATTTCCAGTATAATTGTCCACAACCCTCTCTATTGTGAAGTTAAATTAGTTTCAAACATTTAAAAAATTTTAATTTATTCATTTTATAACCCAATAATTGCACCATCTCTCAGCTCATTCTGGTCCCTCACATTTTCCCTATTACTCACTATCCCCCTTCTCTAGTCCTCAGATAGGGAACCCTCCTCTCCTACCAACTGTTCCCAACCTATCAAGTCTCATATTCCTTTAATTCACCAAGTTATACTTCTACTAATTACCTTAAAATGCATCTTGATGATGTTTTAATTATTTTGGTTTATTACTAAAATAAACAAACAAAAACTTGAACCTGCTACTCCATTGTAACATGAAATTTTGGTTAGCTTAAATCCATGCTCCTTGACCATTGTCACTCATATATAGGTGTAGAATACATTATCTCTTTTCCACTTTGAGTTGAAAGTAATGGTCTAAATCAATATCACACACATGGGAAACAAAATGAACTAAATCATTTGTCTCCTACCATACCCTATGCCTTATAGATATAGATAAACTGTGGACTTAAATGAATAAGGCATAATTTATGGCTATATTAATATGAGATGATACGGAGATGTGAAGCAGCTGAGAGCTGCTCAACATTTGGTAAACTTTGCACCCAATTCAGCATCCAAATCTAAATGCAAGCAATTTACTAGAAGAAAATTGAGCATCATTAGGGAATCTTTTCTTAATGCACACAATTAGGCGGAGATCCAAGATGGCTGCCACTAGAGGACACTGTGTCTGAGGAGTAGGACAGCAGAAACAACTCAGCGACCAGGAGACTGAACTCTGGGACCTAAAACGCCAGCATTCGTGATTGCCAGGTGAGCAGAAGTCCCACGGTGAGAAAATCAAGTGGGAAAACCCTAGGGACACCCAGTTATTCCCTGGAAAAATCTCCCGGTGACCAGCCGCACATAGCTCTGATGTGAACGAGCAGCCACACTGGGCACCCACATCCACCATAATAGACTGGATCACACAGTCTCGCAGGCAGTCTGAGGAGGAACCGGGTACTGTTTTCACTGACCTGCACACTGTGAGCGCACTTTGCACCCGGGTTCTGCTTCAACCCACAGGTGTGCAGCGGGCACGCACCAATCACCAAACACACCCCAGTCTGAGAAGGTTGGGGGACCGTTTTGACCAGTCTGCACTCTGCGGGCACGCGCCACAAGCTTCCGCCAACAAAACCTCAGTCCATGTGCCAGTCCACGGGCAAGACTGGGAAGGACCTGAGTTCTGCTTCAACCCACAGGTGTGCAGTGGGCATGCACCGATCGCTGGAGCCAACCCAGACTGAGAAGGCCCTGGGACCATCTTGACCAGACCACACACTGAGGGCAAACACTGCAAGCATCCACCAGCAAAAACCTCAGTCCCTGTGTGTGTCCACAGGACAGACAGAGAGGGCCTCGGGCACCATTTCAGACAGGCCTGCATTCAGCGGAGGCACACCAACCCAAACCCATTGTGTGTGCCCCAAATATCATTTCAGACCATGG
>JAQQSO010004057.1:0-13080 GCA_028658305.1 Pachyuromys duprasi | reverse complement strand
TATAAACATAGTAGTCAACTCAGAAGAACAGGCAAAAAATGAATCATTGGGAGCAGCAAAAAACCAAAAGGAAGCATTAACAATTATGGAGGAATTGCATATGTTACTAAGAGAAGGGGGGGGGGGGAATCATCCTAGGTCCCAAGAGGCATAAACCTATGCCGGAAATGCTCTCAAGGGTAAGGCCTTGTCCTGGAGCAGGACACCAGCGTAGCTCTTTGGATTCATTGGTGGGTCTAATGGTCCCAAATGAAGCAATTCCCTCATAAAAGGGAGGTTGTGGGGAATAACAAATCCAGCAGTCCTCTGTAAGTGAGGAATTAGCCTCCTGAACCATTGTATGGTTTTGACTTCTTTGTCAAAAATTTCCCCCTGGGCTTACAGTCCTCTGTAAGTGAGGAATTAGCCTCCTGAACCATTGTATGGTTTTGACTTCTTTGTCAAAAATTTCCTGCCTTGCCTGGGCTCAGGGGATGAGGATATGCTCAGTTCTGATGTGACTTGATGTGCTAGGGACAGTTGATATGGTGTGTGGGGGGGGGGACTTCCCTTTCTGGGGGTATAAGGGAGAGGGGAAAGGGAAGGAGAGGAGGGGGGGACTGGGAAGAGAGGAGGGAGGGGCCACCCTTGGGATATAAAATAAACAAAAATTGTATTCACCTACTTAGCTGAAAAAGTTTACTATCTGTAGGAGTTCTCTTGTGGATTTTTTTTTTTTTTTTGGTCACTTATGTGTATTACCTTATCATCTCCAAATAAAGATACTTTAACTTCTTCCTTTCCAATTTGTACCTCTTTGATGTCTTCCAGTTGTTTTATTTCTCTAGCTTGAACTTTAAGTACTATATTTAATAGGTATAGAGACAATGGGCAGCCTTATCTTTTTCCTGACTTTAGTGGAATTGGTTTGAGTTCCCTTAAGTTGATGTTGGCTATGGGCATGTTTTCTCAAATGCCTTTATTATGTAGTGTTTTGTCCCTTGTGTTTCTTTTTTTTATTAAATTCTTTAGTAATTACACTTTATTCACCTCATATACCCCTGCAGTTCCCTTCCTCCACCATCCCAACCCCTCCCTCCCCCCCATCTGCATCCGTGTCCCTACCCAAGTCCACAGATAGAGGAGGTCCTCCTTTCCTTCCTTCTGATCCCAGTCCATCAGGTCTCATCAGGAGTGGCTGCATTGTCTTCCTCTGTGGCCCGGCAAGGCTGCTCCCCACCTCAGGGTGAGGTGATCAAAAAAGCAGGCCAATCAGTTCATGTCAGAGACATTCCCTTTTCCCATTACTATGGAACCCACTTGGACACTGATCTGCCATGGGCCACACCTGTGCAGGGCTCCTAGGCTACCTCCATGCATGGTACCTGGTTGGACCATCAGTCTCAGGAAGGACGCCTGTGCTCAGACCACTTGGTTCTGTTGCTCTCCTTGTGGAGTTTCTGTCCTCTGCAGACCCCACTATTTCACTTCTTTAGTAAGATTCCCTGCACTCTGCCCAAGTGTTGGCCATAAGTCTCAGCATCTGCTCTGATAGTCTGCAGGGCAGAGCCCTTCCGAGGCCCTCCGTGGCAGGCTCCTGACCTGTTTCCTGCCCTCTCCTTCTTCCGATGTCCATCCCCTTTGTCCTTCTGGATAGGGATTGGGCATTTTAGCAAGAGTCCTCCCTCTTGATTAGTTTCTTTGTCCCTTGTATTTCTAATCTCTCTAGGACTTTTATCATGAAGGGGTGTTGGATTTTGTCAAAGGCTTTTCTGCATCTAAGGAGATGATCATGTGGTTTTTGTCTTTCAGTTTGTTTATATGGTGAATTACATTTATTGATTGAAATATGCTAAGTCATTCCTCCATTTCTTGGATGAAGCCTACTTGATCATGGTAGATGATCTTTTTGATATGCTCTTGGATTCTGTTTGCAAGTATTTTATTGAGACTTTTTGTTTCTAAGTTCATAAGGGAAACTGGTCTGTAATTCTTTCTTTGTTGAGTCTTTATATAGTTTGTGTGTCAGGGTAACTGTGGCGTCATAAATGAATCTGGCAATGTTCCTTCTGTTTCTATTCTGTGGAATAATTTGAGGAGCAGTGGCATTAACTCTTCTTTGGAAGTTTGGTAGAATCCTGTGCTAAAACCATCTGGCCTTTTTTTTTAATTTTTGTTTTTTGTTTTTGGTTGGGAGACTCAAAAAGATCTGATTGCCTCTGCCTCCCGAGTGCTGGGACTAAAGGTGTCCTGGTTGTTATTGATGGGATTTTTATGCTGGCATGTAGGCATCAGGGTTTGGGAAGATTGTAATTCTCAGTGCTGATTTCTGGTCTTGTCTTTGTTAGAAGATGTTTTGTTCATTGTTTCTGTTGTCTTCTCTGCTTAGGAGCATGTGGTGGCCATATGTTGGGATCCTGATGGGTATGTCCATTAGGGGTTCTGGGCAGGATGTGTTTCTAGGTATTGGGAGCTGGCACTTAGGAATGGGGATGGGCTAGGAGGGCAGGCTGAAGCCCTCCACAGGAGGAATGAAAGCGTGATTTTCCAGCACGATTTGCTTAGTCCCCTGGGAATAGGGGGATGGCAGAGCAGAGAGTGAGGAGAAGCAGTAGTAAGTGGCCGGCTACAGATGTCAGGATGAGACTAGGGGACTGGACTTGGGGCAATGAAGGGAGACACGAGGGTCACCGACGGTCAGCCTACCTGCTTCCCTGGCCTGAGTGCTCAAGTTTTTATTTTTCTTAGTTTGACACCACTTATTTCTTTCCTGGGGTTTTGCTATGCTCTCATGCCTCTGGGTGCTGGGACTACAAAGAAGCCTGTGCTACTGTGCCAGGATACCCCACCAGTTTGGAACACCGAGTAACACTGTTTTTCCCACTGTCTGTGTAGTACGTATGTGTGTGAATTTTTGCTCTTCTTTTTCTTTTGATCCTGGCCACCGGTCCTATTCTTGAATGGCAGTACTCTTCTGCCTTTACGCCATAGTCCTTTTTCTGAGAGTCTTGCTCTGGTTTCATCCAGTGTAGAGAATCTAAAATGGATTCCAAAGAGTAGAATCAATAGAGGGTAAAAGCCAATTGGGAGTGGCATTTGAAGAGGTACTGGAGTGGGAGGAGCTTCGCTCCCTGGAGGAGTGTGTGGAGTACATTAGAGTTTAAGGAGCTAGTGTTGAAGCAGGTGAGAAGTTTGGTGGGTAGGAAGTGTTCCAGCCTTGTTAGGTGGTTTATTTCATCTTGAGTGTGTTTGTACGGATTATGGCACCTAGGGCTTCTGTGGTGTGTGTGTGTGTGTGTGTTATCGAACCTAGGGCTTCACACCTGCAGCCCAGGTGAGAGCGCTTTAGAACCAGCAAGAACAAACAGCCATTTCATACTACTACTTAGAGCTGCTCTGAAGCAACACCTTTGGAGCTAGAGGTTTCTGGGCAGGGGAAGGAGGGACAAGGCGCTTATTTTGATGAGGTTGGAGGAGTGTGAATTTGAGGGCTGTGCCAGAAAGTGTCGGCTCCATTTCAGCGACCCTTAGTGGAAGAGCTGGAAAGAAGGCAGCAAAGAATGCAGCGGAGAATGAGGGGGTGTGGATGGGTCTCACCTGATAGCGTTTGAACAATGAGGGCGGGGCAGTGCGTATAAACTAGACCAATCACAGATCTCGAATCAGTCTAGTTCTCCCCTTCCGGCCTCTGGCCTCTCTCTATTGGGACAGCCGCAGCCTACCCCCTTAACAACTTTTTCCTTAGGTTTCCAGCTTCCTCAACCTTCCTGCACTTTTAGGTAATAAATAATGGGAAAATTGTCTGAGAAAAAAAGTATTTTTGAGAAATTAGAGAATAAACGGTGGAGTATTAAAGTATTTTCTTGTTCCATAGGCTGGAGCCAAAGATAAAAAAAAAATGGATGGCATTGTTGATCTTTGCTTCATGGACTTTAAAGGTACCAAGCATTGCATGGTAACAAAGAAAATGTCAAACTGTTTTCTGTATTGTTTAGGATTTTTAAGTTCACTTTGGCTTCCTGAGACAGTTTTTACACAGTGTCTTAGGGTGACCTAGAATTTACATAGCTCAAGCTATTCTCAAACTTGAAATCCTCCTACCTCAGCTTCCAGAGTGCAGTTGTCAGCCACCACACCTGGCCTATAATCCCAACGTTTGCAAGAGTGAGGCTGGAAAAATTCCTCAAGTACCTTTCTTTTGAAAACCAAAAAGAGCTGAGAGGTAGCTACGTGGTAGTGTTTGCCTTCCACATGTGAAGCCCTGGGTTGGAGGGCCCAGAATTGCAGGGATATGCATACAAGTTTGTCTCTTAAATTTGCTTTTTCAAAGCCGGGCTTGGTAGTTTATTTCTTTAATCCCAGCACTCAGGGAGGCAGAGACAGATGGATCTTTGTGAGTTAGAGGCCTGGTCTACAAATCGAGTCCAGGACACAAAAACAGTAACAGTTTGTCTTTTTCAGAGTATTCATTGTTCTGGCTTTTCTCATTCATGTACCGGAAACAGTAAGTATTTGGGACCTTTTATGAACTAGTGTAAGGAAACAAAATTCACAGTCCATAGCTTATTTTCTTGTCAAATATTAACAGGAATTTTAGGAGATACAGAATTATACTGTTTCAGTATACTGAAAAGTATTGTGTTAAGAGTACATTTTAAAAATTATTGCAAGCAGATGGGCAGATGACACTAGGAATCTATTCTTGTTATTGATGTAGATGCTTAAGATCTTATCTTGTCCTAATTGTGAGGCCTGAATAAGAACAGTGAGCTCTGCCTTGGGGTCAGGGATTTGAGGACAGAGTTCATTTGCTTTTATGGCATCAAGGCCACTAACCTCTCCTGCTTTTTAAATGCCTTTTCCAGAAAGCTGCTGCCATCCATAAGACATTCAACCACAGGGCTATTAAAAGGCTTATCTTAGAACAATTAAATTTATTTATTTAAAAATTATTGGAAAGGCAAATGGGATGGCTTAGCCAGTAAAGATGCCTGCCACCAAGCCTGATGACCTGAGTTGATTCCTGGGACCCACATGGTGGAAGGAGACCAATTCTGGAAGCTTGTTTTCTGACTTCTCTGTTGGTGATATGCTACACATGTGCACGTGCACACACACATACATACACACACAAATTTGTTGTACACAAATGTAAAAAGCAATTACTGCAAGATAGAAAGATAGTTTGAGGCCATCTTAGCCAGCATAATGAGACCACACCTCAAGTAAACAAAGCATTATGAAGCTTCACATAATACTGTTTCTTATGGTTAGTTTGGAGACAAAATCTTCTCTTTTCTTTGGATTTTTAGCTTCTTTAGTTCGGTGTTATATATTCATGCCCTTGTGATGTATTATAATATTGGAGTTTATATTTTGTTTTTCTGTTATATTTATGATTGTTTATTTCATAAAGTTGTCAGAAAATAAAGCTGGGTGTGGTGTTGTTTACCTGTAATCTCAACACTCCCAGAGGCTAACACAGGAGGATTGTGAATTTAAGGGTTTTCTGCCCTACGTAGTGAATTTGAGGCCCACTTTTGGCTATGTAGCAAAACTTTCAAAATGTATTAAAAATCTTTAAAATAGTTGTACTCAATACTAGCCTGTCTATTAGAAATTTATGAGCCACAAATTTAATATATAATATTCAGGTAGACACATTAGACAGTATAAAAATAGGTGAAATTATTTTTTAAATGATTTACTTATTTTTATTTTGTACGTAAGGTTACTTTGACTTCATGTCTGTCTGTGTGCTACCTGTGTGCCTGGTGCCCACAGAGGTCAGAAGGTGTCAGGTTTTCTACAACCACTTTGAAATCTTGGTTGATTAAAAAAATGTGTATCAACATATATCTTGTGTGAAAATGACTGTAGACTCCTTTTGGGAAGGAAGTATGTCTTTTTAGCTATCATTAAATGTTTATTGAATGAATGTATCAGAACCCAATAACTTGTGTGTTTCATTCATGTTGACTACAAAGATAGCAACACTATCACCAGGAATATCCTTAGTTTTTTAATTGATCAAGATTAGTCGTATAATTGTCTATCTTTTACTTTTATTAACCTTTGGACTGATCTCTTTTGTAAGCAACTTTTATATGTACAACACTTTTTTTGGTATACATGGAGGTTGGCTTCCAGGATTCTCCCTAGTCCTCCAGTGTGCAAGTTCTTTATATAAAATTTCAGAGTTTTGTGCATAATCCATGCATATCCTCCAATACATTTTGTTTCCCCTCTTCTTAGTTTATTTATTTGTTTTTGTTTTGTGGAGACAGGGTGTTTCTACACAGCCATGGCTGTCATGGACCTCTCTCTGTAGACCTGGCTGGCCTCGAACTTACCGAGATCTGCCTGCCTCTGCCTCTTGAGTGCTGGGGTTAAAAGTTTGTGCCACTGCTGCCTGGCTATATTTATTGTATTGTATTGTATTGTATTGTATTGTATTGTATTGTATTGTATTGTATTGTATTGTATTGTATTGTATTTTTGGCTCTATATTTTTTAATGCTGGTGATTAAACCCAGGGTGTTGACCAGGCTAAAAGTGATACTATTTTCTTTACTTCCATTTCTTTTTTTATTATTGTACAGGATTAAATAAGGTGATTTTCATGAAAGTATATAATGTACTTTGAGTATACTCCTTTCATTCCTACTACCTTTGCCATTATTGTCTCTCCCACCCCCTTTCATTAGTCCCCTTGGTTTTTCAGTCAGTTTTGTTTCTACTTCCACCCCTTTTTGTTTTTCTGAAACAGGGTTTCCCTGTGTAGTCCTGGCTGTTCTAGAACTCACTCTGTAGACCAAGCAGGCCTCAAACTCAGAGATCTGCCTGCCTCTGCTTTGTGAGTGCTGGGATTAAAGAGGTGTGCCACCACCATCTAGCTTGCTTCTATTTTTATATTATCAGTATATACATGATTTTATGTGTCTATAAAGTTTAAGTCTCATTAATGGGAGGAAACATGTGATATTTGTCTTTTTGTTTTGTTTTTGTTTTTTGAGACAGGGTTTCTCTTTGTAGCTCTGGCTTTCCTGGAACTAGTATCTATGTAGACTAAGCCGGTCTTAAAGTCAAAGAGATCTGCCTGCCTCTGCCTTCCAAGAACTAGGACTAAAGTCATGAGCCACCATCTCTGGCACAATATTTGTCTTTTGAGACTGACTTAATTTGCTTGATACAGTTAGCTCTAGTTGCATTCATTTTCTGACCAATGATATAGCTTCCTGTTACTCAGGTTAATTGAGAAGTCCAGGCCTCAAGTGATTCTCCTGCTCCATCCAGTCCTGTTCTACTGTACCTGGTCTTCTACAAATATTTTAAAGCTCTTTGAATACACAGATGCAAATCCATAGTTATTAAGGACTGACTAGATTTTGTGTACCTTACATTGTTTAGAGATAAGAAACCACTGTGTAATCAACTTAGATTTTCTTTTTTTCCAAAAACATGTTTGGCAAGAATTTCTAAAGTGAGCTCATTCCTGTTGATCTGCTTCAGATTTCCAAACTTTCAACGTGTAGATTCTGGTCTGATTTAGATATGAATTTATTTGGCAAATGTCTTAGATAATTTTTTTCTTTCTTCCAGTGGCTAATACATTGTTCTCAATAAGCAGATATTCATTTTTTAATTAAATTAAGTTTGTTTAAGTAGATATAAATAACATTTGGTAACCCCAGTAACGAAAACCAAACAGAGCTTAGCTGAATATTCTCAGTCAAGAAGAGCAGGGCTTATGTGGAAGAGGTGGCGGAAAGATTGTAAGAGCCAGAGGTGGTGGGTGACTCTAAGGAAAGAATGTCTTTCAGACACAACAGGATTGATGTGCATATGAACTCTTGGACTGTGGCAGCATGCACAAGATCTGTGTAGGTTCAAACCAGACAAAGTTCCAGCACAGAAATGGAGGAGGACAGAAAGTCCCACTCCTAACCAAAAAGCTATTTGCAATTGATGCCTGTTGGAAAAGAAAAAAAAAATAGTTTTCTTTATTTAGTGGGGTGTCACACTCTAGGGCATGCTCCATTCATAAGAGTAGTTGGTCAACACAAAATAGACTCCATGGAATTTTTTTGGGGGGGGGAGGAGGTATTTTTGTTTATTTGTTTGTTATTTGGTATTTTTTGTCTTATTGATTTTTTTTGGCTTGGATTCATTTTATCATTTTTTCATTTGGGACTTCCTGAAATGTGATTATCCTTTTGCTATGCGTAGACAATGATTTACAGTGTGACTTCACTCTATGGCTAAGCCTGTTTGTTATGCCATCCACTATATATATAATGTGTGTGAATGTTTGGACTGAAACACTCTCTGCAGTTAAAATAGTTTAAATTAGCATACAGTTGGAGCACTAGTAAGGAACTCTGCATGGTTTTGGTATATCTCTCTTCTCAATGTTCTTCTTTTTAAAATATTTTTAATAAGAGGCTTGCCCAGGAGCTGCTTTATTTCAGATGAATTTTTTTAAAAATTATTTTCTCATATATTATATCCCAACTGAAGTTTTTACTCTGTCCCCTCCTCCTAGCCCCTCTCCCCAAGATCCACCCTCCCCCCAGCTCCCCTCAGAAAAGAGCAGGACTTCCAAGGGCATCAACCAAATACAGCAAAACAAGCTACCAGGCGTATACCATTACATCAAGTCTGGATGAGGCAACCCAGTAAGAGTGAAGGGTCCCAAAAGTAGGTAAAAGAGTCAGGGACAGTCTTCAGTTCCACTGTTAGTATTGCTATAAGAACACCAAGCTACTCAGCCGTAACGTATATGCAGAGAACCTAGCTCAGACCCTTAAGGGCTCCCTGATCTCTGGGAGCCCCCAGGAGTCCTGGTCAGTTGATCCTGTGGACTGTGTTCTGGTGTCCCTGACCTTTCTGGTTTTTCTGTTCCTTCCCTCTCCTCCTCTGCAGGACTCCGCAAGCTCTGCCTAAGGTTTGGCTGTGAGACTGCATCTGTTACCATCAGCTGCTGGATGAAGGTCACTGGTCACTCTGATAATGATTCTTCTAGGCACTGGTCCCAGAATACACTGCAGACAGTACAGACTGTAGGTCAAAGGTTCTGGGGCTGGGTTGGTGTCCCAATCCCTCCACTTGAGGCTTTGCCTGGTTACAGAAGATGGCCAGTTTAAGCTTCATGTCCTCCATTACTAGGCATTTTCACTAGGGTCACCCTTGTAGATTACATGGAGTTGCCATTGCACTAGGTTTCTAACTCACCTCCAAATTGTCCCCCAGTTCCAGCCATTTCGCCTAGTATTTTCTCCTATGCTACCTGATCCCTCCTCTTCCCAACTCAACCCACTCATCTCCACTCCACCTGCAAAATCTATTCTATTGCCCCTTTCCAGGAGGGTTCATATGTCCCTCATGAGCCCTTCTTGTTGCTTAGCCTCTCTGGGTCTATGGATTGTAGCATGATTATTCTTTATTTACAGCTAATATCCACTTAAGTGTGTATAGCACGCATGTCTTTATGTTTCTGGGTTACCCCACTCAGGATGATCTTTTCTAGTTCCATCCATTTGCCTGAAAATTTCGTGATTTCCTTCTTTTTAATAGCTGAGTAGCATTCCATTGTGTAAATTTACTATAGTTTCCTTATCCATTCTTTGGTCAAGGGGCATCTAGGTTGTTTCCAGTTTCTGGCAATTACAAATAAAATTGCTATGAACATAGATGAGCAAGTGTCCTTATTTCATGGTAGAAGATCTTTAGGGTATATACCCAGGAGTGGTATAGCTGGGTCTTGAGGTAAAGCTGTTCCAATTTTCTGAGAAAGTGCCAGATTGATTCCCAAAGTAGTTGTACAAGTTTGCATTCCCACCAGCAATGGAGAAGGGTTCCCCTTTCTCCACATCCTCTCCAGCATGTGCTGTCACTTGAGTTTTTCATCTTAGCCATTCTGATGGGTGCACAGTGAAATCTCAGGGTCGTTTTGATTTGCATTTTCCTGATGACTAAGAACATTGAACATTTCTTTAAGTGGTTCTCGGTCATTTGAGATTTCTTTGTTGAGAATTCTCTGTTTAAATCTGTACCCCATTTTTTTACATTTTAATTTTTCTTCACAATTTATTATATATCCCAATTGAAGTCCCTCCCTCAACTCCCCCAGTCTCCCCCTCTCCCCCTCTTCCTCTCATCCTTTTCCCCTAGTACACTGAAAGAGGGAGCTCTCCACTATTGCCCACTTGTTGTGGGCAAGGAGTCTCATCAGGACTGTCTGGATACTTAATTGTATTATTTGGTATGCTAATATCTAGTTTCTTGAGTTCTTTATAGATTTTGGATATTAGCCCTCTGTTAGATGTGGAGTTGGTGAAAATCTTCTCTCCTGTGCTAATGTGTTCAAGCCTATTCTCCACTTTTCTCTATCAGGTTCAGTGTGTCTGGTTTTATGTTAAAGTCTTTGATCCACTTGGACTTAAGTTTTGTGCAGGGTAATAGATATGGATCTATTTGCATTTTTCTACGTGCAGACATTCAGTTAGACCAGCACCATTTGTAGAAGATGCTTTCTTTTTTTTTCATTACATATTTTTGGCTTCTTTATCAAAAATTTGGTGGTTATAGGTATGTAGATTTATGTGTGGGTCTTTGATTTGATTCTGTTGATCGTGTCTGTTTTTATGCTAATACTGTGCTGTTTTTTTTTTTTTTTTTACTGTTGCTCTGTAGTACAGCTTAAAATAAGGGATGATGATATCCCCAGAAATTCTTATCTTGTACTGGATTGTTTTAGCTATTCTAGGTATTTTGTTTTTCTATATGAAGTTGAGTATTATTCTTTTGAGATCTTTAAAGAATTTGTTGGAATTTTGGCGTGGATTACATTGAATCTATAGATTAGGATGGTGATTTTTACTGTGTTAACCATACCAATCCATGAGCACCAGAGATCTTTCCATTTTCTGCTATCCTCTTCAATTTCCTTCTTCAAAGACTTGAACTTTTTGTCATACAGGTCTTTCATTACTTGGTTAGAATTACCCCAAGATATTTTATATTATTTTTGGCTGTAGTGGAGGGCATTGTTTCCTTATTTCTTTCTCAGCCATTTGTGTATCGGAGGGCTACTGATTTTTTTTGAGTTAATCTTGTATCCACCATCTTTGCTAAAGGTGTTTATCATCTGTAGGAGTCCCCAGTAGGATGTATCCTGCCATATATGCAAATAGTAATACTTTGACTTCTTCCTTTCCAGTTGGTATCCCCTTGCTCGCTTTTAGTAGTCTTATTCTTCTAGCTAGAATGTCAAGTATTATATTGAATAGGGATGGAAAGGGTGGGCAGACTTGTTTTATCTCTGAATTTAGTGGGATTGTTTTAAATTTCTGTCCATTTAATTTGATGCTGGCTATAGGCTTGCTGTCAATTACCTTTATCATGTTTAGGTATGTATGTCTGTTGTATTCCTGATCTCTCAAAGAATTTTATCATGAACGGGTGTTGGATTTTATCAAAAGCTTTTTCAGCATCTAATGAGATGATCATATGGAGTTTTTTTCTTTCAGTTTGTTTTTATGATTAATTACATTGATAGAATTTTGTATGTTGAGCCATCCCTGAATTCCTGGGATAAAGCCTACTTGATCACGGTGGATGATCTTTCTTGATGTGTTCTTGGATTCAGTGTGTGACTATTTTATTGTGTATTTTTGCATCAACATTCATGAGAGAAATTTACAATTTTCTTTGTTGAATCTTTGTGTAATTTGGGTGTCAGAATGACTGTGGCCTCATAAAATGAATTTGACAATGTTCCTTCTGTTTCTATTTTGTGGAATAATATGAGAATTTGGAATAGCTCTTCTTGGTAAATATGCCAAATAATTTGGCATTAGCTCTTCTTTGAAAGTCTGGTAGAATTCTGCACTAAAACTGTCTGGCCCTGGGCTTTTAAAAAAATTCAATTCAATTAAATTTTTTGGCTAGGAGACTTTTAATGACTGCTTTTTTTCCTTAAGGGTTATATATCTATTTAAATTGTTTATCTGATTTTGATTTAATTGTGCTAAGTGATATCTATTGAGAAAATTGTCCATTTCTTTTAGGTTTTCCAATTTTGAAGTATGACCTAATGATCCTTTAGATTTTCAGTGTCTGTTGTTATGGTCCTCTTTTTTTTCTGATTTTGTTAATTTGGATATTCTCTCTTTGTCTTTTAGTTAGTTTTGGTAAGGGTTTGTCTATCTTGCTGAATTTCTCAAAGAGCCAAGTCTTTGTTTCATTGATTCTTTGCATTGTTCTCTTTGCTTCTGTTTTAGTGATTTCAGCCCTGAGTTTGATTATTCCTGCCATATACTCCTCTTGGATGTGTTTGCTACTCTATTTTTTTTTTCCTAGAATTTTTAGGTGTGCTGTTAAGTTGCTAGTATGAGATCTCTCCAATTTCTTTTTGAAGGCACTTAGCGCTATGAACTTTTCTTTCAGCACTGTTTTAATTGTGTCCCATATGCTTGGGTATGTTGTTCATTCATTTTTATTGAATTCTAGGAAGTCTTTAATTTTTTTATTTTTTTTCCCCTGTCTCAGAGATCATTGAGTACAGCGTTCTTCAGTTTCCATGAGTTTATAGGCTTTTTGTTGTTTCTGTTGTTGAAATCCAGCTTTAAACTGTGGTAGTCTGATATGATACAGGGGATTATTTCAGTTTTCTCGTATCTGTTGAGGCTTGCTTTGTGACCAAGTATGTAGTCAATTTTGGAGAAGGATCCATGAGGTGCTGAGAAGAAGATATATTGTTTTGTGTTTGGGTGAAAGGTTCTGTAGATATGTTAGGTCCTTATTATTTGTTTAGTTTTTGCCTTGATGACCTGTCCATTTGTGGGAGTTGAGTGTTGAAGTCTCCTACTATTAATGCATGGGGTGTGATTTAAGTTTTAGTAATACTTCTTTTATGAATGTGAGTGCCCTTGTGTTTGGGGCATAGATGTTAAAAATTGAAGTGTCATCTTGGTGGATTTTTTTTCCTTTGAGGAGTATGAAATGTCCTTCTCCATATCTTTTTTTTTAAATTTATTTATTTTTATCTCAATCACAGGTTAGGTACTTTGAATCCCAGGCGTAGCCCCCTCCCTCATT
>JAQQSO010004056.1:0-13081 GCA_028658305.1 Pachyuromys duprasi | reverse complement strand
AAAAAAAAGAAATAACATGTATTATCATGAAAATGACCAGACATCACCCCAAGGATGTTTAAGTACATATATTAATAAATTGCTGTTGGAAACACACAATATATATATTTATTATGTATATATATTGGCTCCTTGATGATATTTGCTGTGTTCTCTATATATTAACATTATATACTTTTCCAACTATGAAATAGGCTGCCCCTTTTGGATGTCTGTCCTGGATAAATGTAAAAGAAATGCCTATAATCTCAAAGAAGGAAGGAACTGACAGAGCATAGAAAAATACTGTCAACTACAGCTTTGTAAACAAGCTTATCTTTTCGGCCTGCTTACAGGCGCTGGAGCAAGATTGGGCAGCTACTCCACAGAAATGCTGTCTAGCACTGCACCGCTCTCCACCGGCCTGTCTGCCTCCTACTTTCTCATTTTTAGACATTTGTGGTTATACAGATCCAACCCAGACAATCCAAGACAATGTAGTTTTGAAAAACAAACAAACAAATAACAATAATAATTTTGTTGTTTGATAATTGCACATGTGTATGTTTTGATCAAATGCCCTCTCCCACCTCTCCCCTGTGGCTCCCCCCAACCCCTTCCATGACTTCCTCCTTCTTAATTAATGTGCTCCTTTTGAAAAATACAGAATCCAGTATATGCTATCAGTATATGCACGAAGGCGGTGCCATTTACTGGAGCATGAGTTCTTTCCTAGGGTGTTTGGTTAATGGTTACATTATTAGCATATTTAATTCTCCCTGTATCCTTGATTTCCCACTTGTCTACAGACATTCACAGTCTCTGGGGGCTCGGGCAGGGACTACTGAAGTGTCGTTTGCTGACCTGCCCTGTACTTTTGCCTATCTTCATCACAGAAGATAAAACCTATAGTTTTGAAGGCTAGCATCTGTGTTGAGCACTTACTAAAATAATAGTATATGTTTTCATTAACAAGTGCTTAGTTTTGTTCCCGTAGTCCAGTGTTAGGTGAACAACTCAAGATGCTTCCATTCACAGGATGAGAAAGCTAATGTTCGTGGGACTCAGGTAAACTTGAAATGTTCTTAAAGGCTCTAAATCTTGATCTAAATATTAAACTTAGAAATCTGGACTATAGTTCCACTTCCCAAAGTTCCTTTCTTTTGTTATTTTCTTTTGTATAGCCATGGAAACTTATATGAAAGAAAAAAACAATGTGAAACTCTTACTGGGAAAAATGTGCTTCCTGTCTAGTTGTGGAATACTGATGGTTTAAATATTAAGACTTAAGTAGCAAGGTATGTGGGGGAATACAGGGCTCCTTGAGTGCAAAATCCATGACACAGGCAATGAATGCCAGCTAATGCAAACGAGTGTTATCAAAAGATAATGAGAAAGTGCCTGATGGTTATGGGGAATTAATGCTAGGTGTTAAAGTATGAATAAGTTGTGAGCACATACACAGAATGAAGAGTAGAGGATCTGGATGGAGGGAAGGCAAGGAGGATGTAGGGAACCTGACAGGGGAGGCAATGTTCAGGGGGAGACAGAGCTTTGTTGTTGCTGCAGAAGGTTGCCGATAGACAGAACTGAGACATATGCCTTGAGTTCTGGTCCAGTGTTTGCACATGTGATCCATGCTGGACAGCGTCCTACTGCCTGATGGTCATCATGCTCACTAGGCAGCTTCTGAGCTGAGATAAAAATTAAATGACACAGATGAATGTGAGGCTATGATCTAATGTAAAAAAGAATGGTTTTATGACAAGAAGAAGCCAAAGGTATGTTTGTTTAAGGAGAAGACAGGTACTGTGACATTTCCACGCAGTCTACTTTCTGGGGAATTGTTGGATTTCTTATGCACTGAGAAAACTAGAGGCATTTGATATGCACTAGGAAGAAAGGGGCCTTTCAGGATTTCAAATGTGCATACCAGATTATCATGTTAGACAGCTCTCAGGGATCCTGGGCATAATTAGCAGGTGATCACTTCCATTTTCGGGGCACCAAAGTCATAAGAAATACACTTTGGCAAATACACATGGAGTCATAATTAAACCCCTGTTGCCACAATAGGCTGTGCCTATTTCACATCACATACATGTGATTAATACAAAGTAATGGAAACTGTCAACAAAAGAGTCACAACTTACACTTATGGCTTTTTGCTATTCTGAGATGATATCCGAAAACGAGCAGTTTGGAGTGAGAATTTTTCCATTAACGTTGCTGATCAGCATGTGCTAGCAATTCTCTACTACCTTCAATTATTAGCAGTTATTATGAATTCTCCATTAACTTTAATGATTGGCATGGGCTAAGGAATTTGAGTGCTTTCTATGACCAGCATTTGCTAAAAATGCTCCTTCCAATTCATTGGTCACTCTCTGCTATGGTTTTGTTTTTCCTTCCATTCGCTGTTGTTTTATTTTTGATTTTAATCATTAGCCAAAAATTGTTTAGCATTTTTTATGAAGCCTTCATTCACTGACTTTAATTTTAAGCTAAATCAATTGGAGCATGTAAAACAAAGGCTTCTAAATGATATTTGTAATAAGACATCTAATAACGTTGCAGGATAATTAGTAAACAAAGTTTTGACTCTGAAATAACTTTAAAATGTTTGTTTATTAGCTAGCAGACATCAAACAATAAACCACTAGTCAATAATCTTCACAAAGAATAGCATGTTATTTAACTATTATTCTATAAGTGTGGGAGTCAGTCAAATGTTGTTAAATACCCATTGCATTCATTCCCTTTTTTTTCTGGTAAGAACACATAATTAGCACCCTGAAAATATGACTGATATATGACTAATACCAGTAAATATTGTCTTAGAGTAATATATTGACTCTCTAGACCTATAATTAACTACCTCCCATGCCTCCACCCACATTAATCATTGTTCACGCTATTTTCTTTTTCTATCTATTTGAATGTTTAGGGTTTACGTAGAAAATTATATCATATACTATGTCCTTATTCCATGACTGAATTATGTTTCTTCATATATACTTTGTTAGAGATAAATATTATATTTTTTAGTCCTTCCTTTTTGAATAAACACCAAATCTCCCTCACTGTGAAGTGTAAATAATATTCTACCAAACATGGCACTCACTGATTTCCATGGAATGCTAATTTGTTTCCTTTTGAATGTATACCAGATGAACAAATACTGGCTAATAACAGCTTTGTGTTTTTCTTTCTTTTCTCAGGAACCTCACACTATTTTTCATAATGCTATCTCAGAAAGCCCACACTAAAAACATAAGAGCTGTCTTTTCTCCATACTTCAAGCAAGTTAACTGCCTTAACTTTTTGATAATCACCATTATTACACTGTGAGTTGATTCTTCATTGTGACATGACTAATAATAAACTAAAATTTACATGGGGAAATTTACATGGATTATTTGAGTGAAAAATAAGGTATAATATCAGGTTTAAAAAATAAATTCTGTTTCTTTGTCTTCTGGTAGAAATTAGGGATGATTTTAAGCATAACACCATTTGAAAACAATTCTAAGAAAGAACTTAGTGTGTTGTAGTTTGGAGCTAAAGTGTCCTTACAGGCTCCTGTATCGAAGGCATGGTCCCTAGCCGGTAGAGTCAAACACTGGATTTGATTGGGTCGTGAGAGTTTTGGCATTGTCCGATTCACCGATGGAGTCAAATTATAAACAGACTACATTGAAATGGTTGAACTATGAAAGCAGGGCCCCAGTTGAAGGAAATGGGTCACTGAGGACCAGACTTTGAAAGGTGGACCCATGGATAGAGTCCTTTCCTGTTACTCAATCTCTTTTCTGGTCTTATCATGTCAGCAGCTCTTTCTTCTCCTGTGCTGTTCTTCCATTATGTTCTGCCTCTTCATGTGTGTGAAGAAACAGAGCCAGCTAGCCAGGGGTGGAAAACACTGAACCAATGAAAATATATTTTTTCCTCATTGTTTTTCTCATGTATATGTTATGGTGATGGCAAGGTAACAAATAAGATTTTATCTCCCATCTTCGCTCTTGGCTTCTATAATCCCTGCCCCACACAGCCTTCTCTACCATGGCTCAATGAGTATGCCCTAACTAACATTCAGACATGTCTATTCCTTCACAATGAGCCCAGCTCTTTTCTTCTCTATGCTGCAGCAACACTGCCAATGTTAACCTTATTGTCCCTCTCCGCATCGCTCTCCTTTTCTGGTACCCTGTTCTCTGAAGGGGTAGACAGTATTAACAGCTGCTTTTTCCAGAAGGAACAGGAGGGATTTATTTTTTTCCTTTTGGAGTGCAAGAGAAGTTTCCAGCTTTTTGTTCAGTCTTGCACAGTTGTTCTTTGGCCCATCTGCCCTGGTATTGAAAAGGAGTCTGGTTTTATGACTGAAGGTCCCAAAAAGATAGGATAAAAATCTGCTGACCCTGGGTTCTGTATTATAATCTGCTCAGATCTGAACAGAGCAAAAGAAAGTTCAGCATGGGGTCCAGGTTAATTGTAATTTTTTAAATAAAGTAATCTTTAGTGTATAAAAATATTATTTGTGAAATATGGAAAATATTTTTACTATATTGATTTATCTTTATGGCCACATTTATATATTTTTATGCTTTCTTTCCTTACATCTTAAGGATGCTTTTTTCCAATATGGATCTCGCCAATTTTTCTTCTACTGTTTGGCAATTTCAGATTTAAACTGTAGGCTGAGCTTGTGTAACCTTGCAAGTGAAATTTCGCTAAATTTAATAGAGTTTTTTAAAGTCATATGTCAATGTAGATGTGGTTTTATCGCCTAGGAATGTCCTCCACTTTACAAACATTCTAAGTAAAACATTTTAAACTTTGAGCTGGGTTTTGCACTATTGACTCATTCCATGTTTTAAGCGTATGCTTACTGACCAGTCATCTTCCTCATAAACCAGTTCTTTCTGAGACAATCCAGAAAGACACTTGCGCCCATGATATAATGGCACCTTTGTCAGGAGACTTGGGTTTCCACCTCCTTAATGCACATTTCATGAGCATCACAGGGGCAGTGAGTTGTTAGTTTTATGTTTTCTGTTTTAAAAGAACCAGGAGGTGAGGAAGATTACCTCTGGCAGCTCTGCTCCACGCGTCACTTTGTTGTCATTCTTGGAATGTCTCAGAAGGTTTTATTAGGTAAAAGCCTCTATAAATTCCAGGTGTGGGCCATATGTTCTTCGTTGCATCCACAAACAGAAAAACAGTTTTATTTTGCAGTCTGACTTCCTCACGTAAGTGTAACAAATCCTGCAGACTTGTTGGTACATAGTTGTGATAATCTTTACATAGTGTGAACTCTCTTTGCAAGGTAAGTTAAAAACCAAAGGAAATCAGAGCAGTCTACTCTGATTCCTGTACCAAAGAAAAGTTTTGTGAATTTTACAAGAAAGCATTAATTCTTCTACATCCATCTGAAGACAGCTAAGAGACAAAATTCTCAGAGTGTTAGTGTTTCATCATATGAGAATGATTTAAATTTTTCTTTGGCCATTATTAATGATATTTTAGTTTTAGGAGCTAACACTGTATATCCCCAGTTTGATTTACACTTTTTCAGAAAATCTAACATGTGAGGTAGCAAAAAATGATGGCAGTCATGAAGTGAACACTCTAATCAGAACGGACTAGATAAAAAAAAGAATCTACGTTCAACAACAAAGATAAAGGTCACAAAAGGGTAGAAAAGCAAGCAAGAAAGGTCAAGACAGAGAGAAAGAAGAAAGAAAGGAAGGAAGATAGAAAGAAAGGAAGGAAGAAAGGAAGGATAGCATGATCAACCTCAGTACCATGGCCCCAGAGTTTTCAGCCATCTACCTCTTTAGATGTTTTGAGAAAAGAGACAGACAAACAGGGAAGCCAAAGAATAATAGTGGCCACATATGACACCGATCCTGAGACATCTCACTGTAGGATTTCTCCAGTCATATGGAGCCTTTGGGCACCCGTACTCCATTTTGTACTCAAACAAGTGTACTTGGGACAGTTTAATAAGCTTCATGGGTTTCAGCTTGTTTGCAGAAAAGAAGCAGGATAATATTTTGTTTTTACTTTCATCAGTGTCAACTGAATCTGAGTTATTGATGTGACAACTTGAAAACACAGACATGCTGGGGAACAGTGCACTACAGAGATGAATCAGCAGCCAAGCAGCAGCTGCAATACCCTTTTATTCGAACATCCATCTTTTAGAGCTTTGATGGTGTATTTCTTTAAATTACAGTTTTAGTTTTCACAATAAGTCAAGAAAACATATGTCAGATATGCCAAGTATTTCAAATAGTTTGTATTGGGAGATACAGATATCATCCATGCTGAAAAGCATTGTCCCTTTGTGACTGAACATTTTGGAGTAAGAGCCTGGGTAATGGTAAGCCCAAAAATATGGTGTGGACCACCTGTCCCTAATGTGCCAGCTAAAAAGACAAATAATTATGGAAAGTAGAGAAAGGAAAACTTAATTAATGCTTGCCATTAGAAGGGGGAACAGTAAAAAGACTAGTGACTCCCCTGGTCTAGCTTTGGAGTACTGTCCTGACTTCCAGGTTTGATGCGAAAGCAAGAAGTATGCATAATTAATTAATCATTCCTGACCAGGTGTGGGTTTACCCACCATCTCTGACCCATCATTGTCTTGTCTCTCCTGCAAACTGGTTCCACAAATTATTAGAACTGTGTGATGTCTCCTCCTGGGAGGTGGAGAGTCCTCCTTTGACTGGTTGCAGGCCTTTAAACTTCCCCCTTTCCCAGCATAGAACCTCCGTAGAGATTTTGCTTCATGGAGGGCCCATTACTTCAGTTGTGCAATAGCCAAAGGAAAAGCCACAGTGGTCTTCTTTCCTGACAGGGTACCTACACCCTGACATAAAATTATGAAGTGGATTCTGACAGCCGTGTTTATTAATGGTTCTTTCTTGATGCATATATTACCTATAATATATGCACAGTCAAATCTTGGTTATAGGAACTAATGAAGGAAATTTGTGAATAATATGACAAATTATTTGAAGTGATGGAAAATTCTGAAATGGCTCATATTTGACTTAGATTACAACTTATTAGTAAATGTTCCTCATTTTGCTACCTTTGTGCTGAAAAAAAAAAAACCCTGTGCTATTACTGATTAAATTGTAAACTTACTTTGTAAAATTGAAAGGGTTTACTGTCGCCATCCTTGCTCTTTATTTATATCCTCCTTTTCCATGTTGAACAAGGGACAAGTGGGTCATACCTCTTCCAAAACAAAAGGCAGTTTCTATTTTCTGTACAGTTCTTTGAATTGAGTTTTTTTCCCCTAAATATCCAGCAGGTAAATAAGCCAAATAACATACAGTTCATGGCATCTAACACATTTTAAAAAGTTGATTATATGGACTGATGCTAGAAATACATCACTTGTTTTATGAGGGAGGGAGGGGGAGGAGGGAGGGAATGAAGGAGGGGGGCTACGCCTGGGATGCAAAGTACCTAACCTGTGATTGACATAAAAATAAATAAATTTATAAAAAAATAAAAAAATAAAAGGTATCGGGAAAAAAAACGATTTTTATAATACTTCTATGTGATTTTTTTCTTTCAAAATTTCTAGTGACATATGCCATAGTTTTATTTCTGTGTCTTTTAAGTGCCAAAATTCACTCTCAAAGGAAAGCCTCCTTACTTTCATAACATTTTAATTAATGTTTTCAAGATTGCCTACCTGGAACATATTCTGTGCCTTTTGTAGTAAGACTTTTCCTATGAGAGTACACAAACTCACAGAAAGTCACAGTGAATTCAGATCCAGGATGCCTAATTTCTCACTGTTTGGAATTGAAATGTTCTTTATATTAAGTTTCTTTTATTCTACATAGAAAGCATCCTGGTTTGTAGCACATTTGACTCAGTGTTTCCTACTTTTGGCAATGCAATTGACTCCTATCCATAGCTAAAGTTAGCAGACATAATCCTGGCATTTAATATTTACTCATTCTTCACAGTGGAATTGACATCTGTGTTGTTTCTTTGTTCAGCTAACGCTATAGAAGGCAGGTGATGTGACCTCTGCCTCTGTCTTATATACAGTTTGAAATGATATAGCGCTGAGTATATACCAACATTTTACCTAGTCTTAATGTTTTACTAATTACAATGGACTTCCTTCAGCTCACTTTCAATAATATTAACAACATTCTTATTACTGACATGCACTCTAAGTAACTCAAGGCTGAACAGAGGCTGCTGTAATTGGGAAGGAAATGATTTCCATTGGCATTCCTTCCTCCCAGAGCTGGAACTGACATTTCATTATACATGGTGACATGGCCTCTCTGCTGGAAGAGAAATAAAAGGCACTTCCGACAAATAGGCAACAGGCACCTGACCTGTTGGATCAGGTTATGTTGTGTTACATGATGTGACATGCCCTGCAATGACCCGAGGCAATGTCACTCTGTGTTACCCTAGTGGAGCTGTGCTGCTCTTTATTAAACCACTATAGGAAAGGCCCATGCACAGTGGTCACAGAGCACCACCATACCACCTTGGCAAGAAGGAGAGAACCAGCCACACTCTGAACATGCCTCTCCGTGAGTCATTTAAAGAAATCAAAACTACACAATCCACAGGAGTCTCACGGGCTTTCATTGTCTTGAGCTTGAAATTCCAGTTCTAAAGTATACCAGATAAATGAGCACTCTGTGTGAACAAGATTCATCAGACAAGGACTAAATCACACTCGGAAATAAAAATGTTTCATCAAAACACTCCAATTTTCTTAAAATAATCACTTAAGCCGTGCAATTGGTTTACCTACATTTTACAATGTCTTTTCGTAATTAGTCCTTCTCATAACCAAAAGCTGTCTTTTAAAATTATGCATAATCTAAATTAGAAGCACCAATTAAGAGATGTAATAAAAAGTCTGCTTAAGACTCATCCTGGAGAAGATTTTTTTTATATCAAAACAGTGGTTTTTCAATAAGAATCTATCTTAAATTATTATGTGAAATTATGGAAAAGGCATTCATTGTGTTTGGTCATTTTTATCTAATAATTTTAATAGTATTTTTCTATTGATACATCTTGCATATGAATTCAGTTTTAATGATCTGCATAAAGAATGGGACAATATTACATAGGTACATCTATCTAGTGATTTTAGAGTAATTACTGGTGCATGGAACAGAATATAACCTTTTGGTTATACACTGCAGTAAAAGGAATAGGTTAGAGAGGTTTTTATGCAAATTAGAAATTCTCTGTGTTGGAAGCCTAATTGTACTTTTTATTGTTGTACAAGTCAATACTGCTTTAATACACATTTTATAAGCTCCTTGCTGGAACTGTATATGAAAGGGATCGGGTTCCATAGATGAAAGGCATAATCTTAACAAAGAGGCCACATGAGCAGAGTGGCAGAAGACCTGCTAAAGGCTTTGCCAGTGCCAACACAGACTCAGTCTTATCAGCCTTATTAGTCACTGCTGTGTGACCCACCACTGTTAATGTGGGGATCGCATGCACTGCGATCCGGGAGGAGCCAGGCGCTGTTTATCTGCTCCCCATAAAAACAATCTAATTTGAAGATCGTCTCCTCTGCAAGGAATTAAGGATTCTGTCTCGTTCTTTGGTTTGCTCCTCACTCGAGAGGAATTTCTAACATATCCGGAAATTTAATATTTAAACATTTGATATGGAAGTAACCAGACCAGAAATCTCAAATGTAATCTTCAGCTCTATTTTACCAATCAACATAATTCCTTTGTGATAGGAAATGTGGATATTGTGGGTTTTGATGACAGCACTGTTGAAGTTTGAGAGATCATAAGGCAGAAGTTCTAATAAGCTGGATGACATATTTTAATTTTATGACATTTCTACTTCCAATTTATTGTGTTCTTTATTTGGTATGGTAATGTTATACATCAGTAATGGCTGTCGCATAAAACTAATGTGTATTTGAAGGAAAAATGTAGAAACCATAAAATCATCAAACAAGAAAGCCACATTTAAAGGGCTCATCTTTCAATTTGTTTCAGAGTTGCAGCAGAGCCAAGCAGGTACTGCAACAGTCTTCAGTTTTTCATAATCCTGCTCTCCAGACTTTGGTCTGAGTCAGGCTATTATCTAATAAACTTGTGGATTGCTTATATTAATGATTTTTGTTTGCATGGGTGTTACTCTCATAGTCAGAGAATGGCCTACATTAAATATGCAGGGCATTTTATGTGTTACCTTGTCCAACTGCTTTGGAAAATCAATCTGGCCCTTTCTCTGAAAATTAGGAATAGTGTTAACTGAAGATCCAGCTATACCACTCCTGGGTATATACCTGAAAGATGTGCCACCATTCAACAAGGACATTTGCTCAACTATGTTCATAGCAGCTTTATTCATAATAGCCAGAATCTGGAAACAACCTAGATGACCCTCAACTGAGGAATGGATGCAGAAATTGTAGTACATTTATACAATGGAGTACTACTCAACAATTAAAAACAAGGAAATCATGAAATTTGCAGGCAAGTGGTGGGAACTGGAAATGATCATCTTGAGTGAGGTATCCCAGAAGCAGAAAGACACACATGGGATATACTCACTTATAAGATAAACATACTAAAATCTATAGTTCCAAAGCAGCTAAACAACGAGGACTCTAGGGAAGAGGCTGAAACCTTATACAGAAGGGCACTTGTAACTCAACAAAGCAATTTTTAAAACGTTGTTTTCAGTAAAGTATAAGTACTAGTCTTTTAAATTTTTATTGAGAACGAATTATCAGAGATAAACAAGCTAGTAAATTTACAAGTTAAA
This sequence comes from Pachyuromys duprasi, assembly GCA_028658305.1. NCBI lineage: Eukaryota > Metazoa > Chordata > Mammalia > Rodentia > Muridae > Pachyuromys > Pachyuromys duprasi. The sequence continues at coordinate 2,293 of JAQQSO010004056.1, read as the reverse complement.
ATCAGATTTAACTGTAATCAAATAACTATAAATAATAGTAATATATAGATATAAATGGGATAGATTATATATATACATATATAAGGATGAATTTAGGATAGATATATTAATTTAAGTTCATTCCTGAAATATTTATTAAGACTTTTTGTATACCTTTTTATTTTTAAATTAAGATATCATTACATACTTTGCCCGTTTTCTTTTTCAATCTCTAACCTCTTCCTTGTCCTACTGCCCTTCTCTCAAATTCATGGCCTTTCTTTTATACATATAAATGTGTATGTCTGGGTGTTCCTAAATATAAAAATACATGCTATGTGTATAAAATATTACTTGTGTGTCTATGACTTTAGAGCTGTACATTTCATATTGGACAACCAATTAGGGGTGCTTCCCAAGAGAAGGGATTTCTCCCACCTTCAGCGTTCCTTAGTTGCCTATGACTCTGTGTCTAGGACTGTGCCTGGGGATATTTCTCCCCTTTCATGTTAACTTGTCTGTTGGTGTCATCTTGTTCTGGTCTTCCTTAGGCAGCGACTTTGTGCAGACTTTATGGGTGTAGCACCTGACATTTCACGGAGACAATCTCACAGTGGACTTCTGCTTATCTGGCTCTTAAAAGCATTCTGCCTCATCTTCTGCAATGTTGCCTGAGCCTCAGGTGAAGGAATTGTGTTATAGAGGTGTCAGCTGGAGCTAGGAACCACAAGGTCACTTGTTTTCTGCAGTTTGATTGGTTTCAGTTTTCTGTAATGTTCTCCAGTCTTGCAAGAATAGATCCATTAATGAGGGGTGGGAGCTATGCTTATATGTGAAGACTTGGACATAGAATTCAAAGATGAAAAGGAACATCTGACATTTTCTTACTTAGTTTGAATTACTTAATGTGTTCTTTTCTTTTCTATTTAATTCTGATTTTTTAAATGTAATTTATGTATTTTTATATTAATCACAGGTTAGGTACTTTGCATCCCAGGAGTAGCCCCCTCCCTTAATCCCTCCCACTCTCCCCATCCCTCCCTCATCTCCTCCCAGCCCCCTCCAAGTCCACAGACAAGGGAGGACACCCTCCCCTTCCATCGGACCCCAGTTCATCTTGTCTTCTCAAGGCTGGCTGCATTGTCCTCCCCTGGGATCTAGCCAGGCTGTTATTCCTGGGAGTGTATGGGGGAGGGTCAAAGAGCCAGCCATTAAGTTCATGACAGAAACAGTCCCTGTTCTTCTTACTAGGGTTTTCAGTTGGAAACCGAGCTACCATGGGCCACATCTGAGCGGGGGTTCTAGGCCATATCCATACATGGTCCCTGGTTAGAGAAACTGTCTCATAAAAAACCCCTGTGCCCTGATCAATTTGGTCTTAGTGGAGCTCTTGTTCTCCCCAAGTGTTACTAACTTCCCCTATTTTCATTATTATTCCCAGCCCTCTGTCAAAGGCTTGGTTGTGAGTCTTAATATCTGCTTTGGTAAATTGCTATATTGATTCTTTCAGAGGTCCTCTTTGGTATGCTCCTGTCCTGTTGCTTGTTTTATCCTCCTTTCAATGTCCATCCCATTTGTTCATCTAAATGAGCATTGATCATACTAACCTGGGTCCTCCTTGTATATCTTCCCTAGGTGTGTAAATTTCAGCATGAACTTCCTATCCTATAGGTCTATATAAGTGAGTATATACCATATGTTTCTTTCTGCTTTTGGGATACCTCACTCAGGATGAGGTTTCCAGGTCCCACCATTTGCCTGCGAATTTCATGATTTCCTCCTTTTTAATTGCTGAGTAATATTCCATTGTGTAAAAGTACCATAATTTCTGTATCCATTCCTCAACTGAGGGACATCTGGGTTGTTTCCACGTGCTGGCTATTACAAATAAAGCAGCTACGAACATAGTTGAGCAAATGTCCTTGTTGTGTACTTGAGCATCTTTTGGATATATGTCTAAGAGTGGTATAGCTGGGTCTTGGAGAGTCACTATTCCTAATTGTCTAAAAAAGCGCCAAATTGATTTCCAGAGTGATTGTACAAGTTTGCATTCCCACCAGCAATGGAGGAAAGTTCCTCTTTCTCCACAAACTCTCCAGCATGCATTGTCACTTGTGTTTTTTATCTTAGCTATTCTGGCGGGTGTAAGGTGAAATCTCAGGGTCATTATTATTTGCATCTCCCTGATGGCTAAGGACATTGAGCATTTCTTTAAGTGTTTTTCTGCCATTCTATAATCCTCTACAGTCAGTTCTCTTTTTAGCTCCATACCCCATTTTTTAATTGGATTACTTGATTTCTTGCTTTTTAACTT
>JAQQSO010004055.1:2583-13081 GCA_028658305.1 Pachyuromys duprasi | reverse complement strand
ACACACACACAACAGGCAGTGACAGACAAGACAGTCAACCCGAAAGACACATACAGAATCAGATAACAGATCCCACCACTCCTGCAGAAAAACCAAAAGTAGGACAGCTGCGAATTGCTGGACCATGGGAGCAATCACCCTCGTCCTAATCTAGAGATCCAAAGATCACAGAAAACTTGGGGGTCTGTATCCCATTACAGAAATTTAGGGGCACCTCTGTCCCCTCTGACAGGATCTGAAATGTCTTCCAGGTCCCCTGTGGCCCACTGTTGTCCAGCGTTTCCACTCTACCCTTTCCCGACCACACAAATTACAGATTTTGCCTCAATGCCAGAAACAGAAATTGGAGGAACACTGAGATAGACAGACACAGACACATACAAGATGATTACCGTCTGGTCCTTAACCCCTTCCGTTTGGGGGTTTTGAGGCAGGGTGGGGGGTGTCTTAGGGATCGCAGATCAGCCCCCAAGATGTTATGCTCAAGTCTCGGGAACCCGAAAAAACCACGAAGGAGCCGATTCCAGTGCAAATGCAAAAGGGTCCATTACAACTCGAGCTCTGGCCCACACTGTCACTGACACAACGTTTTGTGAGTATAGAGCTAAGGGAGAGGGGTTTTTGTTTAGGGTTACATCAAGGTTCGGGAAATTCCAGCTTAGGAGTTCTATGATTGATTGACATTTAGCAAATATAGGGTGTCTGGAGGAAATTATTAGCCCAGAGGGTCAAACCATAATTGTTTTATTCATCTTATTGTAAAGAACACTGTGTAAACTCCAGGTATTCACTGATTAGCCCATACTACGGATGATAGTTAAATATTATCAGAGGTGGGTAGGTGAAACACATTTTTGTGGGTTTTTCTTCGTTTTGAAACTGGAGTTTATGCCCAGGTCACTTACCCTTAAGACAGACTTTCTTTTTCAGTAGTGGGGTTACACAAGACTCACACACAACTAACCAAAACTACAACAAAGACCTAATCCATCAAAGTCCATAGTTCTGGGAAAGTTTCTCCATGTGCTAACCTTGCTTTTTGGCTTCTGTAGTTCGTTCGACTTTTGGCTAGCTGCTCTTGTTAACTGAAGTATGTTACCCAGGATATTGGCTTAACTTCTTGTGGACTGTGTACAGTTTGCCCTTGTTCATTCAAATGCTGATTTCTCTACTCTACTACCTGGTTTCAATCGGACATTGCATTGTGATGTTTATTCTAAGCATCACCTGTCTCAAGTTTGTGTAAACATGCCACCATTTGTTCTCTGTATTGTCAATAAAAGTTGACTAACCATTGCTTAGCAATACAGGGAATAGGGTGAGATATCCCAATCTAGTGAGGGGAGGAGAAAAGACAGGAAATGTAGATGGATCTTTGAGGTGGGGTAAACATCAGGATAAAAGATCCAGACCTAGGATATGATTAAAAATCAAGTATAACATGAGAAATCTGAATAGGAGGAAGCTATACTAGCTTGGAGGTTTAGGGTGGAGTAATTATTATGCTGCATTGTGCTCTAGGCTAATTAAATAAGTCCTAGTTTCTCTGTGTAGTGATTTAGGTTTATAGTTAGTTCGGGAGTGTTAAAATCCCTAGCTGTTGCAGGACGTCTTCTACCTAGGGACAGGGCTACTCTCCCAGAGGCCCTTCATTATAAAATCCAGACATCTTGGTTCTAATGCCACTTTTCTGTCCTTTCTTACCCTTTCTCCATTTCCTGCCCTCTCTCTCCCTTATGCTCCCTCGCTGCTGCTCCCAATAAGCCTGCATTTATATAATATAGCTTCCTCTCACCATTAGTTCATTCTATTTGATTTAATCAATCAGCCCTATGTCATAGAGATCCTGCAGCATTGGGTCAGCAGGATGGCACTTTCATGAATCCCAACCGTTTGCAGATAGTATAGATTTTGGGGTGGACCAAATCAGAACCCTGGATCTGGGTCTGGGTGTTAAGTGAGCTGGTCAGCCTGCTGGCTCTCCCATATCTGCACCACCAGGGTGAACTGTCCAGCACTGATCTGGTTAGGGTCCCCTATGTTGCCATATGCAGGAGGCAGGCTCAGTTGTCCTGCTCTCATGACCTCAGGACTCACCTGCACCCTGACCTCCAGAGCCACCCTCATTGTGCTGCCTAGTCAAAAAAAAAAAAGAAACACCATACAGTCAAACATTCAATTCTGAAAGCACATATATTTAAAGCTTAAAAAAATTAGAAAAAAATTTTTACATGGCTGTACAGATGGCTCCTTAATGGAGTGGACTCAAGTTTGGTCCCCAGAATCCAAATCAGGTGCCTAACAACTGGTGCTAACTCCAGCCCTGGGTTGGATAATTTGTTGGATTGACTCTTGGAGGTTTTTTTGGTTTTTGTTTTTGTTTTGTTAACATACATTGCCAAGAATCTAAAAGGCCAAACAGAAGCACAAGCTACTACAATTATCAGTTAACTTTTCATCACAAAGTACCCTGAAATTTTAACTCCACATGCTCTTCAATAGCTACTATCAAGCATTTAGCTGCTGGAAATTCAATGAAAGGAAAATGTTGTAATATAAATTGTAATTTTAAATTGTAATTTAAAAGTTACTAGGATGTGGATATAGCCTAGGGGTTAAGTATCCTGGATTTGATCAACAGTGCTGAAAAATTTGATATTTATAGTTTCAACAGAAAGTATGAAAGGATTAGCAACAGTCTACCCTCTATTATCTACATATCGGTAACCATTACAAAAGAGAAAATAAGCATTCAAAAAGCATTATTAGGCTATCTATTCAACTCCAGCTATTTATAGATATAATGTAACTGCCACAAAAATACCAACAGACATTGTCTTTAAAAAATAAATCAACAATTTGGGCTATTTCCAAAATTGGTGTGGAAATGCAAATATCTATATTATGAAATAACTTGAAAAAGGATCAAGTCAGAGGAAAAACACTGTCTTCTCCCAGGAATCCTTATAAACATGAAGTACTCCAAAATTAATACTGGCATTAAAGTAAAAAAAAATCACAGGCAAAGAATAAAGAATTCTAAAACAGACAGACAATACGTATTTGACAGCCAGCTTTTGAAAAATGTACAAAGGTAATTCACTGGAGAACAAACAGTATAGTTTTCAAGAACTGATGTTATAACAACTGGATATTCATATTCACAAATGAAAACTGAGATTGATATATTATTTCAAAACAGAAGTTAACATAATATAGATAATAGATTTTAACATAAAACTCAAAATGGGACTTAAGAGACTGGCTCATTGGGTTATAGCCATCTGAACATCCATGGAAAATAAAACCACGTTTGCTATACATAGACCAGCAATCCCAGTGTTATGAACAAAAACAAAATAATTGCTTGTGCTTGCTGGTTGCTAGCAGCCTAGTTATAGGGTTAATCAGAGACCCCATTTCAAAAAGACTAAGGCACAGAGAGATAGAGCAAGGCACCTCTGCTCTCCATTCACAGATATCAATGTGCAGAGTCACATACAAACACATATGCACATGTATTATATATACATGCACCTCTCTCTTCCTCTTCATCTCTCTCTCTCTCACAAACACACACACACAAATAAAACTTTAAAACTGAAGAAAAGCATTTTAAGATTTTTGTTGTTGTTACCTAAAAGCTATACTAAATGTACCAGAAAATAGAGGAGCAAATCCTATTCATCTTGGGCTATGTGAAGATTTCATAAATAAGACACCAGGACACCAATCTATGTATACGCAAATTAAGAATTTCCTCAAAACTGAACCCTTTGACTCTTTAAAATAGACAGCTGAACAAGTGAAAAGACATATTTGCAACTAGATTAAAATGTTTGAACATCATACAGTTGTTAGAAGATTTGTATTTAGAGTATAGAATATTGGACCAAAGTCATTAAAAAAAGCACCTTTCCCTAAGTAAATTTAGAGAAAGATTTAAAGAAAAACTCTGCAAACGATACAGATATGTGAAATAACCATGTAAAAAGAAATTGCACAACATTAATCACTGAAGAAATGTTAAAAAGACAGCCTGTGATTACATATTATTACATTCTAGGAGTACATCCAAAATTTAAAAGACTGGATGTAAATAAGCATTGGCATGCTTCTTGAGGATGAATTTCTCCTACACAGTTGACAGGCAGAAAAAAACATCCATTTTGTACCCAGTTTGACACCTTTTTGCAATGTCAATCTCACAATTATCCCATAATGGTTCAGCCCTTGAATCTTTGAAATATACATCCTGGGGAGAAATAAAGCATATGTCTGTAGCAAGAGAATAGAGATTGAAGAAAGATCCATGAGGATTTAAACATGAAAGAAGCCTGTCTGAAGAAAAAGACTGGAAGCCTTTCTTCTGTTGGGTTTCTTGTAATGACCAGAATAAGCATGCAAAGAGCTTACTCTATACAAATACGGGAGATGTAAGTATTATGTAAATAAACAGTCATATATTTGTGGCCCAGCACTGTTCAAGCACATGCTTTCCCCTCAGCTCTAGCCCATTCCCTCTCTCTGGAGCACTCTTTTTTTTTTTAAATACTGCCTCAGAGGCTGGAGAAAATGACTTAAGTGGTTAACAAAGCTTGCTTATCATGCAAAGACCAGGCTTCAATTTCAAGCACTAATACCAGAGGCTCACAACTGCCTGCAACTCATCTTCTAGGGTGTCAGATGCTGTCTTATGTCCTTGAAGGAAACAAGGAAACTTTACATAAGTGATGAACATACAGACAAAGCACACACACACACACACACACACACACAGTTATTCATCAATATACTGTCTAAACATAAATACACTGTCTCAATTTCAATTTCTAACTATGTGTTTCCTAAAAGTGGAAATAACCTAAATGTCTATTCAAGTCAATAACACCATTTGTGATACTGATATGTACTAAACCATTATTTTCTATATCCGTGTATTAGAATACTAGTTTAAAAAGAGTGAGGGTCACTGAGATGGTTTAGTGGGTACGAGCACTTTCTGTCAAGCCTGATGACCAAATTCCAAATTTCAATCCCTGAGACTCACAACATGGAAGGAGAGAGCTGAGTCCCACAAGCTGTCCAGTGACTCCTACACACACACACACACACACACACACACACACACATGAAAACACAAACACACATGTCTGGGAACATCGAAATTGGAGGCATAGGAAAACAAGGTGCCATGAAACTGAAAATGTTAAGTCCTGGAAGACAATAATAATACTTAGGTCTATCTGATTATTTTTTAATGAGACCTACTTGGGTATGTTTAAAATTGACAAAGGCTAATTATTATTTTTTTAACATGCTGTGTTTTAGTTAAACCCATTAAAGATAACCTCTTAGGCACCAAAATGTGTTGGTGTAGCATTACAGAAAGAAATCTCAGCAATTTGACCAAGAGTGAGTACAATTCTCCATTTCTTTCCCTGTATCTTCCTTCTCTCTCTAGCTTATGGTTTCAGGCTTGTTTGTAATCTGTTATGTGTCTCACTATGCTTGCCTGATGTATGCCTATCCCTAAAAAGGGCTTCACTCTGTATTTATTGAAAAGCAGAGTCAGCATCACACTGGGAAGTATTGAGGAATACATTACAGAAATCTTTAACAGGGTTTTATTAAGAATTTGTCACTGATATCAATTGACTCAGTTAGGTAACAAATTCTGTTAAGCAATATCTGTGATGCCTTTAATATTTTGTTTTTTTCATTAAATTTTTATTTTTATATTGATTACAGTTTACTCATTTTCTATCACAGTGTTAGCCCCTTCTTTCATTCCCTCCCAATCCCACTGTCCTTCCTTCATCTCCTCCCATGCCCCTCTCCAAGTCCCTGATAGAGGAAGTCCTCCTGCCCTTCCATTTGACCCTAGCTTATCAGGTCTCATTGGGACTGGCTGCACTGTCCTCCTCTGTAACCTGGCAAGGCAATTGCCCCCTCAGGGGTAGGTGATCAAAGAGCCAGCCACTGAGTTCATGTCAGAGACAGTCCCTGCTCCCCTTACTAGGGACCCACTTGGATACTGAGTTGCAATGGGCTACATCTGAGCAGGGGTTCTAGGTCATCAAGGTTATATCCATGCACCCTGCACAAAACTAAATTCCAAGTGGATCAAAGACCTCAACATAAAACCAGACACACTAAATCAGAAGAAAAAGTGTGGAAGAACCTGAAACTCATTGACACAGGAAACAACTTCCTGAGCAGAACACCAAGATCACAGTCTCTAAGGGCAACAATCAATAAATGGGCCCTCATGAAACTGAAAAGCTTCTGTAAAGCAAGGGACACTGTCCTCAGAACAAAATGACAGCCTTCAGACTGGGAAAGGATCTTCACCTACCCTATATCTGACAGAGGACTAATATCCAGAGTGTATAAAGAACTAAAGAAGTTAAAAAGCAACAAATCAAGTAATCCAAATGGGATGCAAAGAGATTTCTCTGTAGAGGGATATAGAATGGCAGAGAAACACTTAAAGAAATGCTCACTGTCCTTAGACATCAGGGAAATGCAAATCAAAACAATCCTGAGATTTCACCTTACACCCATCAGAATGGCTAAGATCAAAAACTAAAGTAACAACACATGCTGGAGGGAGTATGGAGAAAAGGGGACCCTCCTCCATTGCTGGTGGTAATGCAAACTTGTACAACCACTCTGGAAATCAATCTGGTGCTTTCTCAGATAATTAGGAATAGTGCTTCTTCAAGATCCAGCTATAGTACTCCTAGGCATATATCCAAAATATGCTCAAGTATATAACAAGGACATTTGCCTAACCATGTTCATAGCAGCTTTATTCGTAATAGTTAGAACCTGGAAACAACCCAGATGTCCCTCAGTTGAGGAATGGATACAGAAATTGTGAGATAATTACACAATGGAACACTACTCAGCAATTAAAAACAAGGAAATCATGAAATTAGCAGGCAAATGGTAGGAACTAGAAAAGAGCATCCTGAGTGAGGTATACCAGAAGCAGAAAAACACATGTGGTATGTACTCACTTATAAGTGGATATTAAACATATAATATAAGATAAGCATACTAAAAACATACAACGAAAGAAGCTAAGTAAGAAGCGGGACCCTGGGTAGGATAATCAATACTCAGTCAGAAAGACAAACAGGATGGTCATTGGAAGAGGGAGAAAACAGGGAACAGGACAGGAGCTTACCACAGAGGGCTCTGAAAGACTCTACCCAACAAGGTATCAAAGCAGATGCTAAGACTCACAACCAATCTTTGGGCAGAGTGCAGGGAATCTTATGAAAGAAGGGGGAGATTGAAAGATCTGTAGGGGACAGGAGCTCCACAAGGAGAGCACAGAATCAAAAAATCTGGGCACAGGGGTCTTTTCTCAGGCTGATACTCCAACTAAGGACCATGCATGTGCATGCAGATAACCTAGAACCCCTGCACAGATGTAGCCATGGAAGCTCAGTCTCCAAGTGGGTACCCTGGTAATACCCAGGGACTGTCTTTTACATGAACTCAGTGTCTGGCTCTTTGATCACTTCCCCCTGAGGGGTGAGCCACCTTACCAGGCCACAGAAGTAGACAATGCAGCCAGTCCTGATGAGACCTGATAGGCTAGGGTCAGAGGGAAGGGGAGGATGTCCTCCCCTATCAGTGGACTTAGGGAGGGACATGGGAGGAGATGAGGGATGGAGTTTGGGGTTTGGGGAGGATGAAGGAGGGTGCTACAGCTTGGATATAAAATGAATAAACTGTTTTTATAAAAAATAAATAATTCTTTAAAAGAAGTGGTATAGCTTCTGTTGCAAAATATTTGATCCCATTGTCAACCCCAAGACTGTGAATTGTAAAAATCTGTTTCTTGTTTAGTGTAGCTCACTCCTAACACTCATCTTTAACATAAGAGCTTTTTATTTACTGTAAACAAGTACTTGTGGTTTTTGTCTTAGCTCTAGCACACACCTTTAATCTAAGAGCGTTCCATAAACAGGATTAAGTAAAGTTAATACTAGGTGAAAAGGCAGAGCAAGCAACCAGATGACAGGGATTAAACAGAAAGGAGGGACATTGAGAGAAGGGTACTTAAGACACCATGGAGAAGAAAAAAAAAGCTTTTGGCTTTTGGGGGGATGACAGCTGAGTAGGAAGATCAGTGAAATACTTTCTCTGCCTCTCTGAGGTACTAGGTTTTTCACCTCAGCATCTGGCTCCCGAGTAAGTCTTTACTGGTAAAATCAAACATTTAGGATTTCCTTTCATTACAATAACAAGCTATATCACAGAGTAGCTCTATTTTCTTTGAGAAATCTCAATTCTGATTTCCTCGGTGATTGGATGATTTACATTCAACATTAGTGGATAATTGTTCCTTTTCCTTCATATCCTCACCAGCATTTTTTTTTTTGTAATTTTTTCTTACTAATAACTCTTGTGACTGGGGTGAGACAGAATCTCAAAGTACTAGCCTTTCCCAATGGCCAACAGTGGTAAGCATTTTTCATGTTTTTTGGCCTTTTATCATTAAACTTTTAAGAACTGGTTTTTCACTAGCCCATTTATTAGTTGGGCTCTTTTGTTCTTTGGTATTTAGGGACTTTTTGTAGCTTTTAAAAAAATGTATTCCAGGTACATACTCTCTGTCATATGTATACTGATAAAGATTTTCTCAGCTGTGAGAGGTGGTGCATGCCTATAATCTCAGCACTAGGGGAGGCAGTCAGATCGCTGTGGGTTTTAGGCCAGCCTGGTCTACAAAGTGTGTCCAAGGACAGCCAAGAAGACAGAGAAACCCTGCCTCAAAAATCAATCAATCAATCAATCAATCAATCAATCAATCAATCAATCTATCAATCCTGTCTCAAAAATTCTTTCATCCTATAGGCTGTCTCTTCATTTGATTGTTTCATTTGTTGTTCAGAAGCATTTACTTTCAATCTCTTGCCAATTCTAAGACCTAAGAATACTGAATTTCTTTTTTATTTAAAACATGCATTGATCCCAGTTATTACTAGGGCTCGGCATGCTGTTTCACTACATCCATACAGTGTACACTATTAATTACTAGCCTCCGGTTATGAGCCCTACTATAACAATCAATACTCTATATTCAGGTTTGTAGGGGTCATGCAAAAGCCATGACCATGAGAGTAATGATCCACAGTATGCACAAAGGAAATCATGTTCAACAAAACTCAGTAGCTGGTGGTGGTTTGAACTTCTAGATTCTGGCACAGGGCAGCTTGTTTTTGGTATGTTTAATCACAGTACAATTTGGTAAAGTGTTTCTTTGTGTAGCATGTGCATAATGAGGAATAATTACCTCAAAACTCTTCTCAAAGAGTCATTTCTTCCATAAAGATGGGTTCTATAGATGGACTATATGTATTATCTTAAGGGCCAAGAGGAGGATCTGATGTTGTCTCTGTCATAAAGATAGGATAGAGGTCATCTGGACTATTAATATCTGGTAGCTTGAGATAGCCCTTGGCGATACAGATAGTGCAGAGGTCATCTAGGCTATTAGCAACCTCTAGTCATGCTAATGGTTGTTTGGGAGAGCTACTAGCTACCTCCATTTCCAGCCTTCCGCTTAAAAGACAGGTTATACACCTCTTCCACTGAAGAAGCAAGTTTGCATGTTTAACATTCCTAGTTTGCCTAGGGATTATCTGTGAGTAGAAGGACCTCTATGCTTCCAACACAGGTTGACTTTGAACAGAATCCCATAAACAAGAAAGAAAAAAAAGACATTTTGACATTTTTACTAACACTGTATAATAGTAACTTTTAAATAAATTTATAATATGCTGTATAAAAAGTGACCATTGAAGAATGTGTACAAGAACATCAAGCCACTCAGAAGGCTTTCTCATCAATGGTGTATTCCAACACCATCTGGGACATTCACAGGAATCAATGACTACCAGTGTTACAAACCAGTCCTTTCATTTTACCCAACAGAATTAATGAGCACGAAAGGAAAAGCTCTTCAAGTGCTGGTCATTGGCAACTGTTTTTCATTCCTACCTGACATGAGTAAATGATACTAGCAATCAGGCTGAAGTAACAGGAGAAGGTGATACCATCTAGGGTTACAGTTCTTAGCTTTATTAGTATAATCAATCTTGTGTGGGCCTAGGGTAGCATGACTCACCTCTGTAAGTGACACAGCTCCTCGACTAGCCTAGGAAATTGCCATTTCATAGACTTGAACAGCAGCTGACTTCACAGATACATATGTACACCTACATAGCTGGCTTTTTTTTAGTATCCATTATTATTATTTTTAATTTGAACATTTTTATTTTATATTAATCACAGGTTATATACTTTGTATCCCAGCCATAGCCCCCTCCTGCATTCCCTCCCTATCCCACCCTTCCCTCCCTCATTTCCTCCCTGCCACTTTCCAAGTCCACTGATAGGGCTTCCCTCTGACCCTAGCCTATCAAGTCTCATCAGTACTGACTGCATTGTTTTCCGATGTGGACTGGTCAGGCTG
>JAQQSO010004054.1:0-13082 GCA_028658305.1 Pachyuromys duprasi | reverse complement strand
ACGAGCATTGATCATACCCACCTAGGTCCTCCTTCCTGTATATCCTCCCTCGGAGTATAGATTTCAGCATGACCTTCCTATCCTATAGGTCTATATAAGTGAGTATATACCATATGTTTCTTTCTGCTTTTGAGAAACCTCACTTAGGATGATCGTTTCCAGGTCCCACCATTTGCCTGCGAATTTCATGATTTCCTCCATTTTAATTGCTGAGTAGTATTCCAGTGTGTAAAAGTACCACAATTTCTGTATCCATTCCTCAACTGAGGGACATCTGGGTGGCGCTTTCTTAGACAATTAGGAATAGTGATTCCTCAAGACCCAGCTATACCACTCTTAGGCATATATCCAAAAAATGCTCAAGTACACAACAAGGACATTTGCTCAACTATGTTCATGGCTGCTCTATTTGTAATAAATTTATTTTCAAATAAAAATAGTAAAGGATTTGGAGCGTGATGTGCCAGTCTCTGCCTTCCATATCTCCACAGGCATAAGCAATCAAATGGTGAAAAGTTATCATAACTTCATCACCCTATGAAGGGAGTGTCAATACCTCCCTTCCTTCCTTCTCCCCTTCCAATCCCACTCTCCCTCTTCCCCACCCCTGTCCCTCTCCCAGTCCACTGATAAGGGAGGTCCTCCTCCTCTTCCCTCTGATCCTAGTCTATCAGGTCTCATCAGGAGTGGCTGCATTGTCTTCTTCTGTGGCCTGGCAAGGCTGCTCCCCATCAGGGTGAGGTGATCAAAGAGTAGGCCAATGAGTTCATGTCAGAGACAGTCCCTGTCCCCATTACTATGGAGGTCACTTGGACACTGAACTGCTGTAGGTTACCTCTGTGCAGGGGTTCCAGGCCATCTCTATGAGTGGTCCTTGGCTGGAGTATCAGTTTCAGAAAAGACCCCTGTGCCTAGAGTTTTTTGATCTGTTGCTCTCTTTGCAGAACTCCTGTCCTCTCCAGGTCTCATGGTCTCCCATTTCTTTTGTAATATTCCCTGCACTCTGCCCAAAGTTTGGCTATGAGCCTCAACATCTATCTCAATACCCTGCAGGGTAGAGCCTTTCTGAGGCCCTCTGTGGTAAGCTCCTGTCCTGTTGCCTGTTTTCTCTCTTCTCTGATATCCATCTTCTTTGCCTCTCTGAATGGGGATTGAGCATCTTAGCCAGAGTCCTCCTTCCTGATTAGCTTCCGTAGGTGTACATATTTTGGTATGTTTATCCTATATTATAGGTCTAATATCCACTTATGAATGAGTATATACCCTTTGTGTCTTTCTGCTTCTGGGATACCTCACTCAGGATGATCTTTTTCAGTTCCCACCATTTACCTGCAAATTTCATGATTTCCTTTTTTTTTTTTTAATACTGAGTAATATTCCATTGTGTAGATGTACCACAATTTCTGTATCCATTCCTCAACTGAGGGGCATCTGGGCTGTTTCTAGCTTCTAGCTATTATAAATAAAGCTGCTACAAACATGGTTGAGCAGATGTCCTTGTATACTGGAACATCTTTTGGATATGTGCGTAGGAGTGTTATAGTCTGTTATTGTCTGAGAAAGCACCATATTGATTTCCAAAGTGGTTGTATAATTTTACATTCCCACCAGCAGTGGAGGAGGATTCCCCTTTCTCCACATTCTCTCCAGCATGTGTTGTCACTTGAGTTATTCATCTTAACCATTTTGATAGGTGAAAGGTGAAATCTCAGGGTCGCAAAACTAAAATTTTTATACATACTTGACTGACATAATTTTTTTTTATTTACTTCTTTGAAAAAGAGCCACCGGTTGTGGTGGTGCATGCAGTTAGGATTTGCTGAAGGAGGTAGAGGCAGGAGGTTCACGAGTTTGAGGCCAGCCTGGGCTACATACTCTAATGAAGGACCATGCATGGAGATATCCTAGAACTTTTGCTCAGATATAGCTTGTGGCACCTCAGTGTCCAAGTGGGTTCCCTAGTAAGGAGAGCAGGGGCTCTCTCTGACATGAACTCAGTGGCTGGCTCTTTGATCACCTCCCCATAGGGGGTGCAGCCTTGCCAGTCTACAGAGGAAGACAATGCAGCCAGTCCTGATGAAACCTGATAGGCTAGGGTTAGATAGAAGGGGAGGAGGACCTCCCTATCAGTGGTCTAGGGAAGGGGCATAGAGGAGAAGAGAGAAGGTGGGTGGGATAGGGCTACAGCTGGGATACAAAGTGAACAAATTGAAATAAATAAAAAAAAGAGAAAAAGAGCCATAATGATTTATTTATGTGACTTATACCGAATAAGCATCAGAGCAATCACATTTCCCTGAGGAAGAGATAATCAATCCACAGCACATCAGTCATGAGAAAATCAGTATATTTTGTACAATTAATATAAAAAATACACATTGCAGAGATTAGGAAAAATATACACAGGAAACTGGAGTTTTCAGATGAGGCGCTGAAACTGAGCATTAGTTAACAATCATCAAGAGAATATGGTATGTACTGAGACTGGAGAGTTGGCTCAGAGGTTAAGAACTCTTGCTGTTCTGCAGGAGGACCTGAGTTTGGTTCCCAGCACCCATATCAGGCAGCTCACTGCAGTCTGTAGCTATAGCTCCTCTTCTTGCCTTTGTGGGCATCTGCACATGTATGGTGTGTGCACATACACATACATAAAAAATAAATATTAAAGAAGTTTTATACGGACAGAGAAACAGACAAATTGGATAAAACAAGTTTCAGAAATTGAATCCAATATACACAGTCATTTAATATACAACATATGTTGTTTCAATTCAAAGAAAAGAAATGGAGCAAATTGCTATTCATCCAAGGAAGACCAGATAGAGCTATTGCCTTGTGAAATAAAAACTTGAAGATGACTAAGTGCTGATAATTTAAGGGACAGAAAAAAAGCATCATTTACTGAAGTGTTCAGAGGACTGCACGCTTGTGTAGTAGATTTTGGTTGAGAGTCTCTCAGAACACCATTCTAGACAAGAGAATACTGTTCAGTACAGAGTTTTCCTTTTCCCCATAATCAAAGCAATGGTTTAAAATTCACCTTTCATAGGGCCTGAGTAAAAGAAAGTATGGTAGCAGAAGACGTTATGACTATTGTTAGCATATAGGCAGCCCGCGTTTAGGTTGCTTAGCAACCTGTGATGTCATCATTTTTTGCTGCTGCCAGGGCCCTGGGGATAAAAGGATCTCTCTCCACTCTTGCTCTCTCTGCCTTGCTTTTTCTCCTCTCATTCTCTCACCCATCCCCCTTTCTCTCTTCTCCTATATTCTCCCACTCTTTCTCTGTCTCTCTTTCTCTCTTCCCACCTGTACAATAAATCTCTTCATACTAGATCTGTTGTGCATGACATTTAAGAACATATTATTACAACTACTTCATGCCAAATGAAGACTCTTACAGGGAGGGAGGGATGCAAGGGAGATGTACAGCTTTGCAAGAAAACCTAAAAGGGTGAAATATGAGCATTGATTCAAATGCACAGCAACTCTGAAAATGAAAGGGCGCTGACCTAGTAGGCAGCATCAAGGGTGTTTTTGAGCCTGGCTCTCCCTGATGAATTTATAACTGTTTCCCCCACCTCACTCCCAGGTCCCCGGGAAAGTTCCATCAAGTCCTCATTTAAAATGAAATCTTTATTTTTAACATTTATAGCTTAAGGATATTGGAACAAATGGTGTTGGTCAATCACTCTAACTTTCAATTCTAATATTGTACACACAAGTCTAATAATTTTCCAGACCATAAGACAGAGGAGTATGATAAATAGGTAATGGAGTAATGGAGAACAAACAGGATAAAATCAAAGAAAATTTAAGTCAAGGGAGGTAGTGAGCAGATTAAAAATCACGTCTGTGTAATCTCTTAGACTGTCTACTACAGAAAATTGATAAAATATTATTGTTTGATCTATGGTATGAAATTTTCCTCGATCCTGGACTTTCAAGATATTAAATGATAAAGGACACTAAATTGATTTTAATACTCTGATGTACGAAGTGTCAATCATTATCACCTTTTCTAATAGTGTAACCCATGCCTTGGTTTAATAACAGATTTCTGGTCATGTAGCATTGTGTAAATCTTGGGACTGTCTCTGATATTTCATGGGACCGTCTTTGCAATGAACATCCACAGTTCCATCACCACAGTCAAACCATTTATGACATTTTCCTGTAATGCCTAAGATAGCCCCATAGTCACCCCATGGCTACTTTCATGTCTTTGTTCCTGAAGGTATAAATGACTGGATTCAAAAAGGGAGTGATAAATGCATCAAAAATAGCAAGGTATTTATCAAGGTGTGATGTTGGTGAAGGCCACGTATAGAAAAACATCAGTGGGCCAAAGTACAAGATGACCACAGTGATATGGGCTGAAAGAGTAGAAAGGGCCTTAAACAACCCGCCAGGAGAATGCTTCCAAACAGTGAACAGGATGAAAATATAGGAGATGACCAGGAGGAAAAAAGAGCCCACAGATATGAACCCACTATTGACAGTGACCATGAGCTCAAGATCTTGAGTGTTTGTGCAGGCAAGTCGGAGGAGTCGAGGGAGGTCACAGTAAAAGCTGTCCAATGTATTAGGACCACAAAAAGGCAAGCCTACCACAAACACTAACTGCACCACTGAGTGAATAAGGCCAATGATCCAGGAGGTGACTAAAAACAACAGACACACCCGTGGGTTCATGATGATCAGGTAATGCAGAGGCTTACATATGGCTACGTATCTGTCAAAAGCCATGGCTATGAGCAGCACCATCTCTGTGCCCCCAACTGCATGACTGAAGAAGATCTGAGTTAAACATCCCCAAAAGGAGATGGTTTTGTTTTTCTTGAAAATGTCACAGATCATCTTAGGAGCGGTAATTGAGCAGAATATCATATCAATGACAGAGAGATTAGCTAAGAGGAAATACAGGGGGGAATTTAGATGAGCATCCAACGTTACGGTGAGGACAATGACAAGGTTGCCAATCATGCTTGCAAAGTAGAACAACAAGGTGAAGAAAAAAAGGAAAAGCTGGACCTCCCATATGTTAGTGATCCCGAGGAACACGAACTCTGATACTACAGAGCGATTCATTCCATACATTGCTTCAGATGTCAGAATTAGTGTTCGTATTTGCTGAGGGAAGAATGAGAACGAGAACAATTTACCTAGACAAGAGTTAGATTTGGGAAAGAAAGCCTGTAACTATGGAAGTGATTATTACATTTACATTATACACAGCAAAATAATCTTCATCACATGTACACTAGCTTTCATTTGGATGGGTCAGTTGATTTCCAGATGGTATCATAGTTCTCAAAGCTAGCAACTATTACTAAATCAATTTCATCTCTAGACTGTTGTCTTCTCTGGTGTTGCTAATATTAAATGGATATTTCTATTTCCTCTTGTTCAGGATATTCTACCCAGATGACAAGAAAGTCATTTTTAAATTCCTTTGACCATGATTTCTTATGGATTGATGTAGTTTCAGCCATTCATATAAGCCATCTAAGAAAGCTCATTAACAATTTACAGCTTTCAAGGTCATTAGACTGTTAGTTTTACTACTCAATTAAACTTAAGACTCTTATTTCTTCCACTTCCAAAATTTCTGTTATTGTATTTGTGAATTACATAAAGCCTAATTCCCAGACTCCAGGTAAACATGCCCTTATTTGTGAAATCACAATCCGATGGAGTCTTCACACTCCATGATTTTGTCCTGGCTAGTTTTTAATGTCGACTTGACACAAGACGGAGTAATCTGAGAGGAGGGGACCTTAATTGAGAAAATGCCTCCATAATATCAAAGAGCCAAGCCTGTAGGGCATGTTCTTAATTAGTGATTGATGTGGGAGGGCCCAGTCCATTGTGAACGGTGCCATCCCTGAGGAGGTGGTCCTGGGTTCTATCACAAGCAGGTCGAACAAATCATGACCAAACCAGTAAGCAGCACTCCTCCAGTGCCTCTGCATCAGCTTCTGCCTTCAGCATCCTGACTTGTTTCAGCTCCTGTCCTGACTTTCTTTGATGAAGAATAGTGATGTGGAAGTGTAAGCAAAATAAACTCTCTCCTCTCCAACTTGCTTTTGATCATTGTATTTTGTTATAGCAATAGTAACCCTAAGACAGCAGTTAGTGGTTATTTCACTTTGTTATTCATAATTGTATAACTACTACTCATCTCTTGAACTGAAATGTACCTTTTTTTTTTTTTTACTGGAGGTGTTGCTCAGTTGTAGAGTGCTTTCTTAGCTTAGCATACATCAGGCTTAATTTTGATTTCGAGGACTGCAAAATAAAACAAAATATAGCTTGATTTGATATAGGAATCATGTTTGGTTTACATGTGTGGTTTGTACCACCATCATGTCACTAACAAAGACTCACAAAGCCAGATGACAAGTGCTGAATGAAGGAATAAATTCATGGGACTGAGGGCTAACATTATTAGAGTTGAGAGAGATCAACTATTGGCTTCAAACCAATAGTACGTAAATAGTATGGCAATTAGGGGCTATCACAAGATCCCAAAGTTATTCCTTTATTTGTTTAACCACACAGAGAAATAGTTATATGGGAAAATTCTGTTGTAAAACTAATTATGAAGCTTTAACAATTCATTAAAAAAGTCAATAAAAGTTAACTAATATATTTCAAAATGGAAAATGTAATTTTACTCTATAATCATTATTCACTTTCAGTGAAGTCTGTTTCTGGTCTAAAGGGTGGTAAGCTGAGACAAAAATACTCACTATTATAAATCTGCATACCCACTTGACTCCCAAAACCAAGAATCACATCACATAAAATTTGTATATTTTCAGAATGAACTTGAATTGGGTAAATGAATGGCAAATAAAGTACCAGGAAGAATGAGCCAAATTGCTTGTGTGTGTACTTGAGGACAGGGTGGCTACTCAGTTATAAAGAGCACAAAGGCAACCAAGAACAGTGTTCAGCTCCCCGCATGGGGAGGAGGACAACAGAGTTCTGTAGGGATAAAGAATAGTCTCTGCAGGTAGTAGTGGGGTAACCGAGACAGGAAGCATTTATCACTAAATATAATATATACATATTTATCACTACACATAAAATATATCACTAAATATAAAATATTATAAATGTAAAATTTTACTGAGACTAAAATGTATGGACTCTCACTAAATGTTCTTCACAATAAACAGCTGTTTGGATCTCTTTTTATGTATGTACATACACATGTATTTAGGTATGTATTTATCACTGCTGAGGATCGAACCCAGGTCTTTATGCATGTTTTTAAAAGAGGTGCTTTACCATTGAACTATTTCCTCAGCTCCATACATAGCTTTTGTGTTGGTTTCTGATTTCTGTTCTAAGAAATTGTCACCAATTTTGTGGCTTGAAACAGCTGTTTTGCCCCCAGCCTGCTGCCCCAACCCCATTCCACCCGCCTGCTCTCTCATCCTCACCTAACCCCACATAGTTGCAGTTTTAAAATTAGGAAAGCTGGCACGAGTCTTTCGAGATAAAATTGAAGTAACACCAGACACTTGTTCTTTCTGCATTTTCCAGAAGAGAATCTGTTTCCTTGTCATTTCTAGCTTCTGAAGATTGCTTGCATTTCTTAGTTCAGGGCCTCTATTGGACTATTCGAGGTACACAATTCCAGCATCGACTTCTAATCCTCTTACGTCCTCTCTCGTTCTGACTCTCCTGTTTTCTCTTATAGTGATCATTGGAGGTTACATTGGACAGATCAATGATAATCTTAGATCTTAAAATTCTGGAACCAATTGTATCCACAGAGTCACCTTTGCCATAAGATAATAATCACAGATCTGCATTTAGGGCACAAGCATCTTGGAAGGACATTATTCTGTATGAGACACCCTTTTAATGGAATAATGAAAATCCTACACTGAAAACATATACAAACAAGTAACATTGTACAGACTAAGTAGGTTGTATTTAGGTATTTAATATATACATGTATTTGAATTTGAAAGAGAGCATGGAGTGGTGCTACATGGGAGGGTTTGGAGGAAAAAAAGGGAATGGTGAAATGATGTAAAATGTATTATAATCTCAAAAAATAAAAAACTAATTTATTCATTTATGTGATGAGCTATAAACTCATCAAAACTTCCCTAAAAAGAGAAGTTTAAAAGCCCTTCCCAATTCCTTGTAATTACTAAGAAAAATGCTTTTACTTAAAAAAATTAGGCTTGAGAGAAATAAGCACAAAGAGAATTTACTGTGAAGTGGGTACATATGTAATGTCCAAACTGAAATTTGGATAGCGTAAAATGAAAAAAAAAACCAACAAACAACAAACAAAAACCAAAACCCTGTATGTGATGCTCTACACCTGTACTCTGACAACTTGGGAGGCAGAGACAGGAGGCTTGCTACTAGTTTGAACCCAGACTGTGCACCATCATGAATTACAGCCAGCTGGGCAGCATGGGAGACTGAGGAAAAGTCAAATCACAATGGCCAAAGAAATTGTTCATGAATTTATAAGGACAAGATCAAAATTAGGATATTTTTGGAGTCATTTAAAGACAAAAATAAGATGTTCCTTCTAAAATTTATGCAAAAATAAAGCCTAGGTAGAGGGCAATTGTATATTTTAGGGTAGTTAAAGTATAATGAGAAAAGGATTAGATGGGAAAGGGATAGGGAAAGGGAAATTAGATGATTGAATGTGGCAGGAGACAAAGTTGGCCAGTGAGGCTAAAACTATAATAAAGAGGAAGAAATGACAGAAAAGAAGTCTGAGGGTGTTCTATCAAAAACAGCAGCACTCGCCAAATAATTCCCTGCCAGGATTCACCAGCAGAGGTGAGTCATTTTAGGCTAGCACATTGCAGTCTTGCATTTGCTGTTGAAATAAGGGAACCCCATCAAGCTATTACAGATGGGTTTCCAAGAGGCATTCCTGAAATGTTAGCCTGAGGTATTATTCACGCAAGGATGAGAGTTTTGTGGATGAAAAATATAATTTCCTTAAACCTTAGTCTTTATCCAAGGAGGATTAGTTTAGACCTGTGGCTGCAGGAGAGAGGGTGAGAGGAGAAAGTCTAGGTAGGAGAAAGACAGTCTGCAGGAATGGCCACTAGATAGAAAAAATAATAGGACTGAATACACATTTTTCCTTTTGAGAATCCCCTAAAAGTCAAAGAAGATAAACTAACACAAACAGTAGTATTAGTGTATTTAGTAACTTACTCAGTTTTTGCCTTCCAGTTTTCAGACTTCCTGTGTAGCAAGTATCCACCTCAGAGAGTTAGTCACTTACAGACTTCCAGAGGGGACACTTGGCTCTGACTGCTTCATCATGTTTACACCCTCCTGGAGTGAGTGTATCCTCTTCTGTGACTTTCGCTTGTCAGGGCTTATGCTTTGAGGTTACAGTTCTGTCTTCATTTACGGAACTGAATAACATTTTAGAATAGGTTAATAACTTGACATTCATGAAAATTGAAAAAAAAAGTGATATTCACATCAAGTGAAGAAATCACTGAACCAGAGGACTAAAATATGTTCTGAGTCTCTTCCTTTTATTTTTCTATCTGGGATATATCATACTTTCTTCAGTTTACAAGGCTTAAAAATTAGTTTATTTCCTGTTTTGTTAGTTTTATTGATACAGTAATCCTGAAGTTCTTCTTCTCTAAAAGGAAATCTTTCATCTTCTTAACAGAGGCCATGTACGCTTGTTCTCCTGCTGTAGGCATGGAGAACATGTCCATGAATGAATGCTCATTTCTGCTATGGACTCGAAGAACTTGCCCATGAGTCTTTCAGAACTTAATATTCTTGAAGTTAGTAAAAACAAATAAAATCACTTCTCTGTACCTTTAAGTTTTTCAGATAAGTTTTGTGATTAAATAATTTTCTACATGTATACAGTATTTTTGATCATATTCACCTGGCCACCTGTGGGTCTTCATGAACGGGCACACACCGTGTGAGTGCGGGCCTCTTCGGTGTTAAGCCCCTCAGCTCCTTTGACTTTTCCTCATAGGATCCATTTTCTGTCCCCTTTTCTTTGTTGCTGCTGCCCAATGACTCCAGTTCTTCAAACTTCTTCTTGAGTTGACCTGGAAAAATTATGATGTTTTAAAATAAAGAGGTTTAGAAGACTGATCAGGTGACAATTGAACATTGCATATTTACTTTTCTAGCCTTTTCTCTTTCTTCCACTATGTAATTTTAGCTGATCCTACATGATTTTGGCACGGGGTCAATTTGTACCTTATATCTTTTTTTTTTTTAAAGCACACTTTCAATCTCTATATTGCCACATTGTTTACAGGACACTGGCTCTGTTTTTTTGTACTGTACTTGCACTTGTCAACTTCTCTCTTAAAAAAATATAACAGACTTGTTTTGAAGAAGATTGAATACTTGTCTTCATTTTCAGGGATCGTAATCTTCCTAAAGAGCCACAGATGCAGTCACTAGCGTGCATCTTAATCTGATCCTGAACTGAGCCGTGTGAGGAACAGAAGGCAGTGCACCTCAGATGAGTCTTGAATCTCTAAGGGACTTCAGTGAAGATAACTTCTTGTCTCTATAACCACAACGTTTCACACTTACTCTTCTGTTACGGTCATCATTCCTCCCACCACACATTTCTTCCTGTCCACAAGCCAAACCTTAATTAATGTGTGCAAATAGCAAACCGTTACCCAAGGCTCCCTTGCTGCTCAAGCTTACTTATCATAATGTTTTCCTCTGTGAACTTCGTGGCATCTTTCCACTGGCTGTTACGTCAAGCACAGAGAGGTATACAAAATGTTTCTATAAAAAGAAAACGTAGCTAATTAACTGTGGGGAAGATAGTGACCAACTCAAGCTGTGTTGACGAGGTCCTACAAAACTAAAGTCAATTAGCCCAGGAAATCATCTTCTAAAATGTATTCATTATTGTCAAGGCAACAAGAGGAATGCTGATAACAGGTTACAGGAGGACAAGAAGACACCAGGATTGGCACAAAAATCAATTTCTACCATTGTCAATTTAATCCCTATCATGATGAATTCAAATATTTCTATATAACTTTTAATATTCAGTTTTAATAAGTTCTTAGAAATGGTATCAATAGCCTTGAAAACAGAGCTTTCTCTTTATATATGTGAACTACACAAGTTAAGTCACTACCAGAATATTTTAAATTATCTTATAATGACTTTTATAAATTACGAATTTGATATGTTGTAGTAACTGTCTAAGCATAGGCTTTGTCTAACTGAATTTGTGTTTTTCAAAGCAACTTTGTTCTTCTATCAAGGATGCCCAGCTCATGTTTGCTGCATTTAACAAATGGATTTAGTTGTTCAAATGTCTTTAATGTCCCTCACTGTACCTGTTATTTGGAGTCAGGAAGAATATAACCATATTCTTGATGCATATAACAAACTGCATCAACCACCAGCATGGCACAATAACCCTAAAGGTGCAGTAGTGGCACATATGCCTTGGCGGTAATCAAAAGATCTCTAATTGGACTTATGACACCTTCAATAACAGGAAAATCATTCCTGATATTGGAAACATATCTAATTACTAAGTGCAAGTAAAGTCATGGTAATTGGGGAAGAATCTACAGCCATTAGTTTACTAAACCAGCATAATTCCTAACAACAATCTATAAACATTTATACTTACACCTACAAAGAAGTGTAATCTTCACCCCTTATCAAGAAAACTTCTCTTTACAACAGATGGAGGCCACTACAGAAAATCACAAGCAATCAAAATAAAGAGTTGTGCAGCCTAGACCCAGTGGCTATATCTATAAGACACTCACACACCTAAGGCTCAAAGAACATTGAGGGAGAGGGAGTGGAAAGATTGTAAAAGCCAGTTTAAGGTGTTTTTGTGAGACTATGTCTCTAGTAATGTCAGAAGATATACCAATAAATTCCCAGCAACACAGCTTTCCAAACATGATCTGCATGAACAAGGACACCACCAGTAGATGCCAATATAACCATATTCTTGATGCATATAACAAACTGCATCAACCACCAGCATGGCACAATAATCCTAAAGGTGCAGTAGTGGTACATATGCCTTGGCGGTAATCAAGGCATTACCGCCTTGATTATCAAGGTAATCAAGGGGATGGGAAAGGCCCATATGGCTGCAGCCCTACACGAAGAACTACAGGCAACTAAGGAATGCTGAGAAGAGGAGAAATAGTCTTCCCCAGGGAAGAGCATACCAACTGGTTAATCCAATACCAAGTTGTTAGTTCTGAAAATATACATACAAGCAACATTATACAGACAGAACAGGTTATATTTAGGGATAATATATGTATATACACACATATATGCATACAATTACAACTGATAAATAACATGAATTTGAAGGGGAATAGGGAGAGAAAAGGAAAGGGAGAAATATTGTAATATATTATATCAAAAATAGAAAGTAAGAATGTTCTATTGGTTATATGCTATAATGAAGCATGCATTTTTTTTGCTTTCTTTTTTTTTTAAATTTATTTTTTGTTTTCAATCACAGGTTAGGTACTTTGCATCCCAAGCGTAGCCCTCACCCTCATTCCCTCCCTTCCTCCCCAACCCTCCCTCAACTTCTCCCCGCCCCCTACAAGTCCACCACCAGGGAAGGACCTCCTCCCCTTCCATCCAACCCCAGCTCATCTTGTCTCCTCAGGGCTGGCTGCAATGTCCTCCACTGGGATCTAGCCAGTCTGTCACTCCCCGGCATGTATGGGGGAGGGTCAAAGAGTCAGCCATCAAGTTCAAGACTGAAACAGTCCCTGTTTCCCTCACTAGGGTCTTTAGTCCTACACCGAGCTATCATGGGTCCCATCTGCACAGGGGTTCCAGGCCACATCCACACATGGTCCTTGGTTGTAGAAACCGTCTCATACAAGACCCCTGTGCCCTGCTCAATTTAGTCATTGTGGAGCTCTTGTTCTCTCCAAATTTCACCAACCTCCTCCATTTCTATCATCACTTCTTGCCCTCTGCCAAAGGCTTGATCGCGAGTCTTAATATCTGCTCTGATACATCTTTACGTTGACCCCCCCAAGAGGTCCTCCTTGGCATACTCCTGT
>JAQQSO010004053.1:0-13082 GCA_028658305.1 Pachyuromys duprasi | reverse complement strand
TTTCTGGCTAGTGCTATACTAGAACATCATTTAACACATTTTGAAGTCTGAACTTCTGATGAGGACTTGTCATCGCTCATTAACTATGCTTCCCTGAAAGGGGACCAATTTATAGTTGGGCCTGAACCAAAAGTTACAGTGTGATTTCAAATTATTTATTGACACATTATCAAGCTGCATGGTAGTGCCTGAAACAGGTTCAGTTAATGTATACTGAAAGAACACATGACTGATCTAATGTGCAAAATTTAATCCTGCACCAACTGGGTTAGAACTTGGAGTACTAATAGGGTGTGGTGGTCCACCCATAATTTCAGCACTAGGGAGGCCGGAGCAGAAGGTTCATGAGTTCCAAAGTTCTGGGCCAGTCTGAAGGACATTGTGAAATTCTGACTCAAAAGCCCAAGCAATGGGGATGTATCTGGCAGCATGCCTGTGTGCCATGCTGGACTGAACTCTAGATTCAACCCAGGGTACCTATAAAAATAAAAGCCAAAAAAGAATACTAAGCAAAATGAATTTTTTAATGTCAATGATATTATAGGAGCTTTTTCTAAGTAAAATCATCCCGAACCAGTAAGGATTTAACAAGCTCAATTCAATTGTGAGCATCCGTGACACAAATACACACAATCCTATGAAAGCCACAGGCTAATTTTAAGTGGAGAGTGTTCTTCTATAAAAATCAAAGTTTTATAAAAAAAAATCATTAGTATACTACTGATAGGAACTGCCATCCTCCGGTCCAACACAAACTTTGCCTTTATTGAGGTACTTTTTAGTTTTTATGTGGGCACACAAGCTGAACATATCTATTGATTAAGAATAAATGTCAAGAAAATAAATAGAATTAAAGCAAATGGATGAGAAAGGAAGATGAAGCAGCACTGGTCAAATATAGGGAAAAGAATTAAAACAACAAGTATGTGATATAAGAAAGCAAAGCTGAGAAGCAAGTAATCATCTCAAATAGTTTTACAAGGTAGCCAGCAATGGTTGTTCATGGCAGGCAAGATAAGAGAAAGGAGCCTTCACATCAGAGATGGGGAGCTGGGATGTGGTTCAGGAGCAGATTCTTGTCTAACACACACATGGCCCGGCTCTGGCAAAGCAGAAAAACAAAAAGAGCAGAAGCAGCAGAGCTTCCAGGCAGAGGGGATAATTATGCAACAAAAATGTAATTTTTCTTGTGTATTTGCAGTTGTCAAAATCGTCACATCAACAAAAGGCATGAGAAAGAACTTTTAAGAGTCACCTTTCTTAAGATTCCTAAAAAAGAAGGGCGGGGATGCATTTTGAACCTTCCTCCTTCAGCAATAGCTGATGCCTGGCGTGGTGGAGCGTACCTTTAATCCCAGCACACAGGAGGCTCAAGGCCAGCCTGATATACACAGTGAGTTAGCAAAACCCTGTTTCAAAAAGTTGTTTTTCTCTCATACCACAAATTAATGCTCCTGATTGGCTCCTGATTTGCTATGTATATCCTCCACTGTGGTGTGCAAAGAGTAAACTGTTGCTGTTATCTGTATTTATGGCCCACTGTATGAGTAGTTTCTATTATTAAAAACCACACATTTAGACCATTCACTAGGAAATCCACACAAGACCACGAGACAAAGTGACTCCATGGCAACATTGCCATGACTCCCATTTCACTTCCTCTGTATCAGGTTCCAAACTCAGGTTCATCTAGATAAAACCCATCTTTCCCCATGACTTTAGACTGTTACAAACAATAATAATAAAAAACAAAACTCTTTTTTTTTCTTTGTTGTATTCAAAATTTTTCTTAAGATTCAAGAAAGAATTATACTGTTTTAGGATATCAGCTTTTTTAAAAAAAAAAAAGAAGAAGAAGCCAAGGAAGGCTCTTTGTAAAAACTGCAAATACAAAGCCCACCGGACTCTCAACCTGCACGGTTTCAGAATCACCTACATATTAGGATCACTGCGCAAATTCAAAATTCACTCCTTTCCGGGAAGCCAAGCTGATATTTATTAGGTTGTACAGGTTGAAGCCAGGCTCTTCCTACCAATATATCCACTTACGTGCTGGGTGGATTTCACCTAGGGGTTGCTGTCCCTCAGCTGCTTTGAGGACCAGTGCTTGTATCTTAGTTAGCCATCTCGGGATGTGCCATTCACTTTACTGCACTTGAAATAACTCCAGCTGGCTTTCACCTGGCTTTTACGTAGTTTTTAGAACTCTGTGTTCTACTAATTTCTAATTCTTTCATTCCTTTAATCTCATTAGGTATTTAAAAAAATATTTAGACTCATGATTTTGGTTGTCTTCCCTGGCTTTGGTACTGTTCCTAATGGCTGCGAGGGCATTGTCTTCATTCTCTACTGTTCTGCAGCAGCAGAAGAATCATTGGCATACCATCCTAAATGGGTCAATCTCACTTATATACTGTTACTTTAAAAGGTTTTCATTTTCTCAGGCCTGAATCAGCAGTAGAATTTACTTGCTATAGTCTCCAGGATGATGCAGTGGATGTAGTACAATGCATAGAAATAGTTAATATTTCTGGCCTAGATAAGTGAATAAATGAAAGAGATTCTGACCTGGGCCATGGTCAATGCTAACGCAGCAATTTTCTGCTTTATAAATTATATCTGCTGCATAAAATAATTTAATTCTGCTGTTCACATTCCCAATCATAAAATAACAGCACATTTTATTGGGTATTTAAATTAAACAGAATTGAAAAATTCAGTTCCTCAGTTACACTAGCCACATCTCAAGTGCTCAAAAACCACAGACCAGTAATGATTATTATATCAGAAGATATACACAGAACACTTTCAGAATCACATTAAAGTCATGCTACAAAGAAATGAATCAACTCTGCTATTATTATCAAAGTAAGCATTGGCTCCGTGTGTGGCATAGGGTGAAACTCTAACCATACCTAACCTTTCAGTATACTTCAAGTATTAAATTATTTGCCTGATTGCCCAAGAGCAGATCATACTACAGTTTATTATTCCAATTTGCAATATAAGGACAAGAAATATGTAGATCTCACATTCTAACTGCCAAAATGGAAAATTTACATGCTCAAGTAATTAGGGAAGCAATGCATGGTGTGCTGTTGGTATGTGTAGGTGGGAATTGGACCAAATACCTAATACTATAATTAATTATTTCTTTCTACATCCCATTACAAAAGAGCCCAGTGACCATCCCTATATTAAAAAAAACTTACAAAACGTAGGATGCTGTAACATTAATATAAAGTTTCTTCATATTTATAAAGGCTCTAGAGATTCTCCAAATAGTGCATGTAGAACACCTGGAGGCAACTGCCGCTACAGCCATGCTGAGGGACAGTCAACGCTAAGGAGAGGCTGCTTTTCTGAGCAGGACTTTCCTCCTGCTCCTTGGAATTCAATGGTGGTATAGGTGCGCGGTCAGCTATTAGTATACAAACTTATCCAGTACAACTGGAAGGGGTCCTCACAACTTCCAAATCACAAGCCTTACAGAAGTAGACACTCATACTTGTCTTGCAAAAAGAAACTCACCGACGAAGACTATTTCAGGTCATATGAAGTGGTAACGAATATCACATTTTATTTATTTAATTAGACTATCGCTGCAGGGCACAACGAAGTTAGTAAAAGCAGAGTGTGGTTTGGTGATTTTCTGTATTCTTTTGCAACACAGAATCACAGCTTCAGCAGACACTAGAGATTAATGTCACCCAGTAATAACACAAGCAGGCTTTATCTGCCCAGATCTCTTTGTCCTTATGAAATTTACGATATGACTCATGAAAAACACTGGCTCAGTGCCACAGACACCAGTCAAGATTGTGTGAGGATCCAAGAAAACTGGCTTCCAAGGTGCAACTAATCAAGCACGTCTCCAGCTTTTAGTCTCTGGTTTAAGTCTACTTCATCTTCACAGCCTTGCAAAGGCCATAGCACTCAACAGCCACCAAAGAAAACTGAAGCAATAGTTGGTAGAATAGGCCTTTTGATCACACACACAACACACACACACACTCACACACACTCACACACACACACACACACACACACACACATCTCCATAACAAAAATCCCAAACCTGCAAAACAAACAAACAAAAAACTGACAAAAAGAAAAAAATAAAACAAAAATATATGACAGAGAGCCATGCAGCAACTGTCACCTTCAACAAACTAGAGGAAGTCCTTAGTGAGCACATTAGAAATCCTATTTAAAAGTTTATGTAAATACTTAAAACCCCTGTCCAAAATGATAAGGAAGATAGAAACGACCAAAGAGCATTGGTGAAACAGGAAGAATGGGGCATTGTGTTTATTACTGTCTCCTAGTATTTCCATAAAGACATGAGAATAACAAACTTTCGAAAGCTATGTAGCAGACAGGTGGAGAATGATGGACCCTCCATTCTCAATGGTTGAAGTCTAAACATGTGAAAAAGATAACTGCCAAGAAGCCAGCAGAGCTATGGAATTCCGGACAGCTGCAGGAATTGGGGCACTACGGTCACAGGAAAAAATGTCTTGGATCTCGGCAGTCTGCATACTTGATTTTTCAGTCCTAACTAGATACTCAACCCAACCAAGGCAGAAGATGGAGACCCTGGTTTCCAAAGGCATTAAATTAGATAGTGTGGTTTGAATGATAATGGCCCCCATAGAGTCATGTATTTGAATGCTTGGTCCTCAGCTGATAGAACTGTCTGAAAAGCGCTAGGAGGCACTGCCTTGTTGGAGGAGATCTGTCACTAAGAGTGGGCTTCAAGGTTACAAAAGCTCATGCCATTCCCAGTTATGAGTTATGGCTCCCTCTCTTTACCTCCTACTGCAATTAAGTATGGAAGTTCTCCACTACTGCCCAGCACCAGGCCTGCCTGCCTGCTGCCATGCTCCTTAGGATAATGGTCCTGAACTCTGACCCTCTGGAAATGTAAGCCACAAAAAATACTTTAGGGTCCATAAGTTGCCTTGGTCATAGTGTCTTGTCATCCTGGTCATAGCTACATCCCTCCTCACCTTCCAGTCCTACCCTCCCTTTTTCCCCTCCCCATCCTCTATTCCTCAGAAAAAGGGAGTCCTGCTTCCAATCCAGCCCAGCTCATCAAGTCCTGTCAAGGTTGACTGTGCCCTCTTCCCCTGTGGTCTGTAAGGCAGTCCCTCTAGGGGGAAGTAGTTGAAAAACTGGCAAGACAGTCCATGTCAGAGAGAGCCACTGCTTCCTTTATTAGGGGACCCTCATGAGGCCTAGGAGGCCTAGGCCCAGTCATGCAAGGTACTTGGTTGGTGCTTCAGCCTTAGCAAGCCCCTCTTGGCCCTGGTTAGTTGTCTCTGTTGGTCTTCTTGTGAAGCTCCTATCATCTCCAGGTCCTTTTCTTCCTCCCCCGCCCCCTTTCCACAAGGCTTCCTGAGCCTTGCCCAACATTTGGCTGTGAGTTTCAGCATTTGTTTCAAGGCACTGCTGGGTGGAGCCTCTCAGAGGGCAACTGCTTGATTCTTGTCTGCAAGCATAGCAGAGTATCCTTAATAGTGTCAGGGGTTAGTTCTTTCCAGTGGGGTGGGTCTTAGGGTTGGACATTGGATAAACATATTACAATGCACAGACCCAAAGAAGATAAGTAACAAGGATAATCCAAGGGAGGATGCATAAATCTCACTCAGAAGGGGAAACAGAATAGACAGATGTAATGGTTGAAGAGAGGGAACAAGGTAGGAGAGGAAACAGAGAAATATGAAAATGGAGATCAGACCTGGGGTTAGAGGGGGCGGGGGCACAAAAGGCCTGTGGAGAAAAGAGAAACTGTGGAAGAAGGCATCTCTCTGACAAGTTTGAGACCTAAAACAGAGTAGGCTCTTGGGGGAATATGAGAGAGACTCTAAGCAGAGACTCCTAGTAGCAGGACCCATAGAGATGGAAGAGGACACCTTCTAATTAGACAAGTCTCTTAGTAAAGGAGACCAAAAAATTCATCTCAAAATTCACCCTGCCTACAAGATGTGCAGGAATAAACAGAACAGATATAGCAGAGACTGAGGGAAGGTCAAACCAATGCCTGGCCCAACCCAAAGTCATCGTGTCTTTTTACAGCAATAGCAAAGTAATTAAGACAGAAGGATGGCAATGTGGGTGCAGCTGATCCTCCTTAGAATTGAAAGCCCATGTCAACCTCCTAGCTACCTCTCTTACCTGAGATTCCCAGACTCCAGCTTCTTCCCACAGCCACCACCTTTACTCAACCCCCGGCAGGACCCTAATGGTCTGTCTCTGAGAAACTGAGATGTTTAAATTAAGGCCTCAGGCCACTAGTATTCAGGAGCATTCCCTCACAGATTTATCAGCGAGCAAGCACTTTGTTACCTCAAAATGAAGAACTATTTTTATCATATACTGTTCAACTTTTAAACCCATATGCTTATGCTACGGGATAGTTTAATTTAACTCATATAATGCTACTACTAGGTTAACTGCAGCATTATTGAGAATTCCACTCTAAATGATTTTTACCTTTTCTTGTCCTCAGCGAAATATACTAGCGCCCACAGAAACCCATCTTCACACAGCTGATGACAGGTATTGTGGGACTGCATGGTCCAAATAGGAGTTGACAGGAGGTTGTAAGTAACAAAGAACTTCTTAAACACCTGAAACCCAAAACCAACAACACCAAAAGGAAAGAACTAAAAGTAAAGAGTCAACCATTTGAAGCCCAAACCCAACAAAACTGAAAGAACTAAAAATAAAGATTCAATCATTCAAAGACCAAACGCAACAAAACCAAAAAGAACTAGAAGTAAAGATTCAATCTGAAGGATAAAAATCTCTAACTGCATCTTGACATGAATAAAGAAATTATCACACACTTATTACATGTGGTTAAAGAGAGTGACATAGGTGGCTATCCGAAAGATTCTGTCTTTAAATGGTGATTCTGTCCTAATTACTACTACATTGAACTGATTTTTTAAAAATTTATTTATTTTTATATTAATCACAGGTTATGTACTTTGTATCCCAGCTGTATTCCCCCTCCCTCATTCCCTCCCACTCTCCCCATCCCTCCCTCATCTCCTCCCCGCCCCTTTCCAAGTCCACTGATAGGTGAGGACCTCCTCCCCTTCCATCTAACTCTAGCTTATCAGGTCTCTTCAGGGCTGGCTGCAATGTCCTCTTCTGGGGTCTAGCAAGGCTGCTCCTCCCTCAGGGCGGAGGGGGCGTGTCGAAGAGCCAGCCATTGATGAACTGATTTCTAAATCTAACTTGGGTTGTCCTTTTCTTTCATTCCTTTTTGATGACTTTTGACTCAGAACATGCAATTTTATTTACCTTTTTAGAACTCCAAAGTTAGTCACCAGTCAAACATATGTATATATTTTATTTGGCACTTTTTAGTTTAAAAACCATGAAAAAGTATATAACCTATGATTAATATAAAAATAAATTTTAAAAAAGACTCTTAAAACCATGAAAAAGCTATTTGTTTATGATGACTGATCAATGATTGAATGTTTCTACAAATCTGACTACACTTACCATTGCTTCTTCTGTCTGACTTTTCTTCTAAATGGTTTAGCTTCTCTTAAGTATAACCTTTAATAAATCTTATATTTACATTTAATAAATATATTTATTTTTAATAAATCTTATATTTAATAAATCTTATAGAGAGAGTGGTTGCATGTAGATAATAATCCTTCAGTCTTTGCATGACTAAAAATACATATATTTATAAGGCATGGCCTTGGTTCTGGGTGAATACAATATCTTGTTCAGAAAAACCTTCTTCCTAATAAGTATGTAAATCCATAGGATCAGAGGGGGAGTGACAAGATAGGCTCATCAAAGAAGGTAAAATGACACATGGCTGCCAGAAATGGGAGGTGGTTGACTCCCTAATAAACAACAACAAAACCCAAAACAAAACACAACAAAAAGCAGAATTTACTTTAAAAATATTTGGTGAAAAGAAAAAAAATATGTCATTTATAGAAGGCAAATTAAGGAAGTATTTCTGGTAAACATTCTTAAAGCAACTGGTCCTGATGCCTGATGAAAATTTTAAGAAATATTTATGAAATAGATAAGCCACTGTATTCAACTAGCAAGGACCAGAGAACAATATCTGACTTCAGTTGTCTTGATTACATGAGGGACATAAGTGCATCAGAGGTCAGCCTTCTTTTATCAGTGTTCCTGAAGGTTAATAGATATTGCAGGGCCACAAAGAGAACCATGAAAGCTGAAGGTCATGCAACAGTACAAGAGAAGAGAGCACAAATGCAAAATTTCTAAACCCATCTTTTGGATAAGTTGTTTGGATTTTATCTTGATGTTGAATTGAATTCATCAGAGCATTTGAAAAACTCATGTTGCATTAGGTGCACTATAATTCCATTTAGTCCAGATAAAAGCTGTCCAGAGAGAGCAAGGACATTCCAAGTATGAAAAATCAATGCTTTTCTACCCTAGGTTGACCTTAGCAATGTAGGTGGTCTCCATACCTGGCACATCACAGATTTCTGTGCTACTTAATAGTAGTTATGTATTTCTTAGAAATGCTGATTTTTTGCCATCTTTATTAAATTTAAGTAAATTTCATATGATCACACATAATAAGCCAGTGCACAGCTTTTGCCAAACATCCCCTTTACAAGCCTGTTTCAATGTGATGATAATACTTTTCATGGCTCTCCAATGGTGTGAGAAGTGTTTTCATAACTAGATATTAAATAGAATGGAATAGGGACATTTTACTTTTGTGTATAATGTTTGTACTACATGAATTTATGTTGGATAAATGATGAATGCAGAAAAATTCAAAACAGTTCTTCAATAGCAGAAGCAAAATCATAATTGCCTCTAAAGTCACACATTGAGTATAAGATATAAGATTTGGGCATACCAAACGTACATGGAATTACTTTTGTCTCCCAACTGCTGTATCTCTTTAAGAATGACAGTAACAAGCCAGGCATGGTGGCACATGACTTTGATCCAAGTGAGGCCAGCCCAGTCTACAAATTTAGTCCAGGACAGCCAAGGCTACACAGAGAAACCCTGTCTTGAAAAAAACAAAACAAAACAAAACAAAATGAATAACAATAACAGTTTAACACTCAATAGAGATATTTTAAAGGATTAGGTTATAAAATTCACTCCCCAAAGTTCCTTAAATTTTTTTTTTTCCTTAAATTTTTGAGGAGGGAGAGAATTTGTTGTCAGTTTGATTTATGACTACCTGTGCATTTCAGTTAATGACATAATCTAATTTACATTTTATATATGCATTGTCATACCTATACAGACATTGCAAATGATGTAATGACAAACACCTTATCAGATCTATAATATTATTTGATTAAAGTTATCATAGAATATTTTCATTGCTACATAACTAATTTGATGACATACTATTAGTTATAGCTGAAAATGAATCTTTCATGAGGAATGGAAGTACTTAATTCATTGCTCCTATGGGAAAAATAAATCATTCCTTTCTTCATAAACTCCTTTATGGTATTATTTTTAATAATTTGTTTTATGGGAATCAAAAGTAGATTTTAGTAATCATTTATTAATCTTCTACTTCACCCAAGTTATTTCCGTGAATTCTAAAGAGGATACAAAAAGAACAAGATGTAATTATAGGCTTAAGAAACTTTGAACCTGGTACATCAAATAAAAGCATAGCAAACACCACAGAAAACCCAAGAAAAAATATGCTTGGTGAACTCTGTTATCAGTTGGCCATGGTAAAAATATTTAAAATGGCGAAGGTCCAGAAACACCAGCAGTTACTTGGTGAAGCCTTCACTCATCTGTCCTGGAGGTTCAAACCTCCAGTCCCCAAGTTTAGGAAATGTACGGATATTCCCACTGAGAAAGGATACTGGCTGCCAGTCAATGCCAAAAACAACACCTACTGTTATTTTACTTAACCCTTCTAAAAGAGTGGCATAGGGTATATGTGACAGTCAGAGGAGTTGGTTCTTTCCTATCTGCTGAGCCAGATCATCAGCCTCCACCTCCTCTTTTAAAACCAAGACCACAGCTTCTTATAGCTGGTCTCACATTTCAAGTCTGTTAATATGGACTCTAACATCATTTAATCTAACTTAAGAACGGAGGAGAAAGAAACGTACATGCTGAGGGCTGCATGTTACGACATTTAATCAAAAGACCTGATCAACAGCTGCCATCTGTCAGTACCCAGAATGTTGGCGGTGCTTTGAGGGCAGGTCTGAAACGATCCATGTGTAATTTGCTGTGAAAAATTCTTTGTGTGTTTCATTTCTACTCATGTGACAAAAAATAAAATGAAAATATTTCTGTACAAATAAAAATGAACAAGTTCATTCCATATTTGTACTCAGTTGTGCTGCACTGATTAGTCCTGACCACCAATTAAAGCTTTCTGCTGCTGAAACTCCCCAGAGTGTTGTAGAGTTCAAAGAGTTCCTAAGAGGCACCATTGTTTGTTTCTCTTCTAAAGGCCTTTGGGGACCCGATATTTGAAGGATTATTATGAACTTATCATCAATAACACCTCTTCCCCTGATTTTTAAGCCTTTTGTTGAAATAGAATATTTGTATGGAAAACTGCATGCTTAGTTAAATATACATCTTGATGGTTTTGTTTACCAAGATGACTCCTATTGGGCTACCAACACTCCCACTATTCCAGTCAGGAAACAGAATATACCCTGTACTTTTCCAAGGGACTAACTCTCTTATCTTTCCACATCAAGTTAACATTACTGTGGGAGGAACAAGGCAGCATGTACATAGTGCAGGAATCAGACCTCTCTCTTGTGTAAAATTTCTCCATGTGAGCTAAAATTTGCAATTCAAGGGATTCTTTATACACTAAAATGTATAAAGATTTGCAAATGCATAATCTTCATTCACTCCAGGTACATGTAAGATTATACAATACCACTAATCAGTCTGGTATT
This sequence comes from Pachyuromys duprasi, assembly GCA_028658305.1. Taxonomy (NCBI): domain Eukaryota; kingdom Metazoa; phylum Chordata; class Mammalia; order Rodentia; family Muridae; genus Pachyuromys; species Pachyuromys duprasi. The sequence goes on along the minus strand of JAQQSO010004053.1, from coordinate 2,136 downwards.
GATAGTTTCACCATTTCTTGATTTTTAAACAGTTTCCAAACATCATGGGTTACCTGTCTTTTCAGTGGTCTAAAGAGACAAACTGCCCAAATCATCAACGCAAGTGAGTTATAGTCCTTTTGTCCTCTGTCACAATCGTGATGAACCATATCCCACTCAGCACACTGCTGAAGAATTAGAAATCTCCCCATTGCTGAGTACAGAGGTTCGGCACATCAGCATCCATTAGATCGTCTCTCCCCATAATATTGGTCATGTTCATCTTCAAAAATTTCTTAAGTTGTTTGTACAATTCCAAACCAGCAAACGGAGCTCCCCTAGGTGACTATCCTGCTTTTCTTTTTTTAACCTGGAAGACAGCACCCAAGTTTCCCCCTGTCCCATGCTTACAGAGATTGGGTGCACCAGTACAGTAGTTGTAAACATGAGTGGAATGTGTCATTAATGTGGGCTGTGCCACACTGCGTCTAGTGTATACCTGTTAGATTCCTGCTCTGAGGTCATCTCAGATGTGGCCAAGACTGATCTGCTTCAGTCCATGAGGATGCTGACACTTGTCTCTAGGACAGCCATCCTTGATCCAGACACAGCTAACTCTCTGAACATATAGTTATCATTTCAAATTCATTCTCAGCAGTTTAGAAAAGAATGTCCTTTAAGTGTAGAGAGTGACAAGGCCTTGCAGGCCAACTACCATGGGTACCTAAGGCAGAGCATCTCACCCTACAAGTCTTGGTGAGGGAGGTGCCTGAAACTACCTACTGCCCTGCAGATCAACATACACCATAAACCATACAAATACGCATGTGCTTGCATGCACACACACACACACACACACACACACACACTCTCATTCTTTCTCTCTTTCCCTTCTCTCCCTCTCTCACACAGATACATGCACACAGAGAATAAAATAACCCTCAGATGTGCAGAGCAAGATGAGACATTCATTTGCTAAGGCATGAGTCTACAGAAAGTAATGTGTCTTTGGAGGTTACCATGACTCCCACAAATACATGAATGCAAAAGTAAGCATATAAGAAGTTGACGCTCAGCCCTCAAATATACTGAGTTTTAAATGCTTATAACTAAGAAAGAGTTTTATTTAAGAGGCATGACTAGAAACAGCTGCAGTTAGATTTCTGAATTAAAATTTGCAAGACTTAAACACCAATAACACAAAAACCCCACAACATAAAATGACCTCACTAACCCCGAAGAAGAGAAGATCATTCTGCTATGGTTGGTTTTAATCCGCATTTATCTGTCTGCAAAAACCAAAACAAAATAAAACATCAAAAGTTACCCCCCCAATTCAACCAGCCAAATAAGAAACACCAGCAATAAACCTCAGAAGTTGTACACTACCTGCATTCAGAGGTAGTTCCTTAAGAGTTTAAAGGGAGCAAGGAAAAGAAAAAAACAAAAAAAGACCTACTTGTTCCTAGTGAAATAGTGGTTAATAGTGATTTATTTTTTCCCTTTCTTTGTGAGTTCTGAATATGTCCAGTTGCATTGAAATTTTCAAAAGGCTTAACTATGGGTTGAGGCATTGAAAGTAAAAGTAAAACAACAACAAAATAATTATGGTAGACTTGGGAGAGAGTCCAAGACTTAACTCTGCCATTTGCTGAGTTCCAACTTTCACACTCAGGCACCCAATTCTGATCTAGACTGCTGAACTTGGGTTACCTGGAATTGGGGGGGGGGGAGGGTAGAGGGAGGAAGAATGGGACTGGGAGGAGAGAAGGGAGGGGGGCTATAACCAGGATATAAAATGAATGAATGAATGAATAAAAAATGTTTATGAAGAATGTCAACTGGGCCTCTTAATTATCTGAAGTTACTTTTTCCAAAAGGAAGTGGCCAGACAGGTGCAATGATTTCATAAAGAATACTGAGTATCTCTTCTGGGGTGACATATAATGTGTCTATCACACAGTGCAAGCCTTAAGCTACACCAACACAAACTATGATTTTTACAAAGACTCAGTAAGGTGGACAAATGATAGTTCAGCCACACAAGTCAGGAAGCAATCTCTGACTTTTCAGAGGGAGGGCAAAAGGCCTTCTACTTCGTTATTTTTAAAATATGTGTGTTTACTATTTTTATCCTGCCAAACCACGAGCATGGGC
>JAQQSO010004052.1:0-13083 GCA_028658305.1 Pachyuromys duprasi | reverse complement strand
TGTCCCTAGGGTTTTCCCACTTGATTTTCTCACCGTAGGAGTTCCGCTCACCTGGCACTCACAATGCTGGCGTTTTAGGTCCCAGAGTTCAGTCGCTGCGTTGTTTCTGCTCTCCTACTCCTCAGACACAGTGTTCTCTCGTCGACTTTTATGATTTTTGAAAACTATTTTTCAGTTAAGGTATAGAATTTCCCCTACTGTTATTTGATGTCTGTCTCATGATTAGACATGAATTATAGTGTTTTCATTTAAGACTGCAGAGATAATTGGTTTTGTTTGTTTTTCAGCCTTTGTGTTTGGTATGCGCTTGTCTACGTTTCTGTGTTGAGGAAAATGTGCTTTTGTGCATACGGAGTTATGAAAAAGGTATTAGTGTCTCATTTTCCCTTGGTCCTCATCTGATTCCCTGAAGTCAAAGTCTTTCACTGAGCTAGGACCTCGACATTTTTCAGCTAAACTGCCAGCCAACAATTCCCTGATATCCTCTTGTTTCTGTCTTTCTTTCTTCCCAGAAGCACTGGAGTTACAGGTGTTGGATCATTGTAGGTTTTTCACATATGTGCTGGTGAATCCTAACGCAGGTCTCCACACTTGCATGATGAGCACCCTTAGGTACTGACCATCTGCTCAGTTTCTGAAGGTACATTTTATGCTATCATAAAGGCGTCAATGTGGGATTATGTAGTGTCAACACATAAACATAATTTATCAGTGTTAACATTGACCTTCACCGGCTCACTGAGACAGTTTCTAAAACAGTCTCCCTTCCTTTCCCTCTTGTGATTACTGAAAGGTCTAAACACAACCTTAAACACAACCTTTGTCTTCACTGTTTCTTAATTTGAGTAGCAAATTACCAAGGTGTGAGTTTATTATTTTTGGTTTTGTTATTTGTTTGTTTTGTATTTAGTGTTTTCAGAATGTATGGTTTTTCATCATTATTTATTGGAAAATTCCTCAATATTATTATTACTCAAATATTTCTGAAGATTTAAAAACATTATTTGTTTATGTGTTTGGTTATAATTTCATGAATCTATGAATATACTCACAGAAACCATCTCATCCTTTGGAGATCAAGTTGCAGGCATTTGTGACTTTCCTGGGACTCAAAATTTGGTCCTCTGAAAAGAATAACAAACACTCTATTCCACTAAAACCTCTTTCTAGCTCACTCAAATATTTCTTATTTTGTATTCTTTCTTTTTATATTTCAGTTATATTTAGATTACTTCAGTTATATTTAGATACTTATATTGAAATTGAATGAAGTAAAGTAACACAAACAACTTAGAAAATTATGTATTCGTGACTCGTAAAGTCATAACTGAAAATTTCTTTTAGTCCAGAGTACAAGTTTCTAAACCCACATAAAGCTGGTCATCAAGATACTCTGTGAAAAATGTGCTGGCTGCCTAGCTTCTTGATCTGAGTTTGGGCCCTGTGACCCACCTTGATGAAGGAGAAAATAGACCTCCAGAATATTTGCCTCTGACTTTTATAGATGCACCACAGTATGTATGTACATATATGCACATACACACACAAGCGTGCGCACACACACACACACACACACAAATCTAACATAAAAAATAACAGTGTGGTTCACTATGATCACAAATAGAAAAATATAAGAAAATATTCAGCTTAAAACTCAGTAACTATGACAAATCATGACACTGATGCGCACAAGTATGAAGATACAATAATTTTTCTCTAAGTTGACTCATAAAAATTATATTAAATAGCATTCAATGTCATTAAATCTTTTTGTCTAGATTTCACCGGATTATTGATATTTTATTTAAGTGATTCATGAGCATAGAGAAAGTGTGTCTCAGTAACAGTGCTTGTCCCTCACCCACCATTTTTTAATCAATGCAGCATCTGGAACATCCTTAATGCTAAAACCATGTATGGATTCTCTAATAATGTTACTTTAATTTTTCTTTCTGTAATTTTCATATTATAAGATACATTTGAAAATCTTTTATTTTACTGTAAACCATGTCTTTTGATGCTAGCTTAGGAATTGTAACCATCAGTCAGAAATCCTCCTGGCATACATTTAATTTGGTCTACTTCAAGGTAAGCCATTTAAAAATGGCTACAATAGTTATCTAGAAAATTATTTTAATAAGTTTTGTATTTCCTTTTTCATTAATTACAGTTTATTTACTTTGTATCCCACCTGTAGCTCCCTCCCTCCTCCCCTACAACCTACCTTCTCTCCCTTTACTCCACCCACATCCTCCCACAGTCCACTATTAGGGGAAATCTTCCTCTCCTTCCTTCTGATCCTAGTCTAACAGGTCTCATCAGGAGTGGTTGCATTGTCTTCTTCTGTGGCCTGGTAAGGCTGCACCACCCTGAGTGGGAGGTGATCAAAGAGCAGGCCAATCATTTCATGTCAGAGACAGTCACTGTTCCCATTACTATGGATCCCACTTGGATACCATATTGCCATTGGCTACATCTCTGCCGGGGTTCTAGGTTATCTCCATCAATGGTCCTTGGTTGGGTTATCAGTCTAAGCAAAGACCTCTGTGCCCAGATTTTTTGGTTCTGTTGCTCTCCTTGTGGAGCTCCTGTCCTCTCCATGTCTTACTATTTCCCAAACATATTTCCTTTAAAAATCTCTTTTTCAGAGAGACAAAAAAGCCTCTTGAAAATTTTACTATATAAAACAAACAAAAGTGTTATTTAGACATTGTGGAATGTCTGTTATTTGTATCAAAACTCTAATGGCTTCAAGCTATCAACATCAATTACTTCAAATTCCAAGAGTAGCTATTGTCAAATCCTTATGCAATGATCTTTGGTATTAATAGTGGGTTTGTTCTAGGACTCATGGAAGGCAGCCCTGCTCCATCTACACAACATAGTAATCCATATTAAAATTTATTGCATAAAGTACAATAATGTTTAGAAAAATCTTGTACACACCTACAATACTCTTTAAAGAGCCTATATGTTTTTTCAAAGTATTTGCCATAGCTAGTGTAATGTGAATAAAGTGTAAATAGTTGTTTTGTTGTGTTTTGGTTGTAATGGCAAGGTAGAAAAACCACACTTTTAATACATATAACATTATTATCTCTATTAATAATATTGCTAAACTCTGAGTTGATCAACCTAGAGATAAGGTGAGAAAGGACAACTTTATACTTGTTTTATCAAATACTACTGATATTACTATTCCTGAAGTACATGGGGTGACTTTTTTAACACAGTATCAATACTATATATATTTCTGTATGCCTTAACCTCCACTACTCCAAATTTGAAATTGAAGAAACTGCTAGTATTCAGCATGCTTTCTAAGAGGAATTAATGGTGTGTAGTCACTTACCCTAAGTGAAACATTTCCATCCTAGAGGGAAGCTTGGAAGCCTCAGGCAGCAAACAATTCTACATGTGTAAAATAAAAAAGCTGAAACTTAACAATATTTATGAAACTAGTCCACAAAATTATAGACGCATGAAGCAACTGCTGTGGCAGGAGACTGACCAGGCACGCTCAGCTAAAGTTGAGGTGGATGTTCAGATTGCAGCTTGTTGAGTTGTCACCTGTGTGGTCATGCAGCTGTCTTTGAGTCATCCCTGCTCTGTAAGGCCTCATGTACACTCTGTAAGTCACTCTGATCACTCACCGGTATACCAAGATGGATTTTAATGTAGTAGTTAATTTGATTTGTGTGGAGTTCAGATCAAAGCTTTCAGTAATCAGTTCTGTCTTTCCAGGATGCTGAGTTGAATAAGGCTGGGTGCATACTCCAGCCTTCCTGACCTATGAACTTTCATTTGATTCCTCAGTCTCCACTTCATTTATCACGTTAGGAGTCCTGTGATGACAAATGTGTGCTAATACACATGATGTTTACTTAGGTTCTGAGGAATGAACTCAGATCCTCAGGCTTGCACCGCCTCCACATTAACCCACTGAGCACTTTCCTCTGACTACCAGAAAAATACATTTTTTCCTTCCAAAATGTTAGTTTTAACTACATGTATATGTGTGTTGGGAGAGAGGGTATGAGTAGACACATGTGATTTCCAGAATAAGCTTCTGAAACTACAGGTACAGGTGATTGTGTGCTGTCTGAGATGGGTGCTAGGAATCAAACTCAAGTCCTCTCCTGGAAACACGCATGTTCTTAAGCTACCTCTCCAGGTTCAGAATTTAAATTCTTAATCATAAACTTCCAATTTCCTAAGGTACAGAAACAGATTAACAATTTCCTATAAAAATATTTCAAATTTACTTGACTAGAATACACTTCAAAGACATCCTCAAAAGGTAAACACAGCTGTTCCCCAAACAAACAGGAGGCAATCATAGCTTGTGTGTCGGTTTTCTCTCTTTTATTCTCTCTCTTTTGAACAGAAGGAAAAAAAAGAAATGGAGATAAAGCATGTTTCCTGGGATCTCCCTCATATCAGGAGCAGGAGTTGAGTACAGGAGTTGGCACATACATTTCAATAATCTTCCTGGGTATCTTGCTACAACCTAGAAATGAGGTGAGGTGATGGCTCTACTTGAACTGAAGGAGGTAAAGAAATTTTAGGCCTATTTTGTGTTTGCCTAGACATTCCTCCGCCTTCTAACCCCCAAAGCCATATCTGACTTAACAATACTTGTGGACGGGCTTATGTCACTGACCATGGTCCACATATATCAACCAAAATAATTAATGTTTGTAAAAGTGAAACCTAAAACTAAAGTAAGTAGAGGAAGTGCAATCAAAACAATTTGTCATGTAGGGTCTGGAAAATAAGGTTAAGCTCTGCAAACAGACTGAGAGATGTGGCAACGTTAATCTACCCCCCTCACTAATGGAACCCACTTGAACACTGGTATAATTGGTTTTCTGTCGTTAAAAACACTCTACCCTTGAGTTTTGTCACCAAAGAGCATTTTGCAGTTTTGCACCTATGCTTGGTCTGGCCATTACTAAAGGACTCATAATTGTAATTAGACTAATTGACATGATAATTGATAACTAACTCATTTCATACCTCCATATGCAAGTGAAGGATGCCATTCACATTTATTTCCCAGAGGTCAGATAAGTGCTGTCTCAGATGAGTACACAGGTCCCTATTCTATTTCAGCTGTTTGTTCAAATAACATCTGTAAACCATGGGTATTCCAGAACAGTTTGTGAGGTAGAAAATATGAAGTTCAATGTATTAATACATTATCATAGTAATTGTTATTTTGTTTTTAATTATATATCTCTGTTATTTTATTTGGGGTATGTACATGGAGGTACAGTTGCTCACAGGCACCAGAGCTATCATAATCTCCTGGAGTTAGAGTTCCAGGTGTTGTCAGCTACCTGGTTTGAGTGCTGGGAATGGAATTCAGGTCAATTTTAAGAACAGCACTTGTGTTTAGCCACACTGAACAATCTCTCAAGCCCTAATTGTTACCCTTATTTAAACATACTTGCAGGAATATTTAATCAAATATCTTTAGGCTTTATGTCTCTGAAGATTATCTCTTTAATTCTTCTTTATTGCATCCAGGTTAAGTTTGGTTAATTTATATAAAAAATGCCCACTGTAAAGACTTAGTAAAACTCTTATTTTCACTCTTTATTTTTCCTTTTAAAATGAAAGTTGTATTGGAATTTGGGGCTGGAAGGATAGTTGTTTAGGAGATTCTTCTGAGTTGTAACATAATAAAATAAGCTTTTATGGGAAGCTCATTACCACAAATATACATTCATTAAAAAGGGGATTTGGGAAATAACTCAAAAGTCTTAAGAAGTCTCTGAAAATTACCAGCTGTATAAGTCTCCACTTATCTCAGCATTATACTGGCAGCAATGCTGCTAAGAAGAGACTGTGGAGAATTGCATTTGCCTACAACTTGTGCAGACAGCTCCAGGGCTTCAGATATTATGAGTCATCATCTACGCTGGGGTAGCTCTCAGTGATGTGGTTGCCTATAATCATCTAAGCTACTTTAGGTAATGACTCAACCATAAATACTCCAATAAATTTATTGGTTCATAATTTGTCTTTTGGTGGCATTGTTACTTTGTTTTGTTGTCAGTGTCTATCTGGGATGAGTCAAAGCTTGTACATGTCTCTTCAGGAATAGTGTTACAAAACAGGGTGTTAAATTTAAAGGTCACAAAGTTGACATGTTTACAAATGAGCATTGATTGCCAGCTTCATCCTGAACAGAGAGGATATGTGCAAGCTTTCACTCCCGTCTAGGATAGGATCCACCTACCAGTTTTAACTCGGCTAATATGAAATGGAATATATGGAGTTTCACATATGAAATGGCCAAGGAATTTTGAGAAATCCTCAACAAAGAGAACTGCAAATATGCAGGACTTGTCTCCTTAACCTCCTCAGTTATAACTGTGGGATCCATGCAGCATTCCAAATGCCACTAGCGTGGTCCTCATAAGTTGTCCGTTACAGGTGACCAGATCATGCTTTATATGCCAAACAAACCCACTTCCACCTTTCATTAAGAATGTATCGAAGTAAGCTAGGTATCCACTTACCAAAAATGAAGGAAATACACTGAAATTTCATGGCTAGGGCTTGCTTTTTCTCTCTCTCATTATCCTTTATAAAGATGAGCTAATATTCTTCAAGCTTATATTGAGTATAAACTATATTTTTATCTCAATTTTCCACTGTAGAAGACAATAACAAAAATCTGTCACATCTGGCAGCAGTAATGACTGCCGTACTAGATATAAGATTGAATCAAATTCTATCTCTAAATTGTGAAGAGTTTAATGCTGGCACATAACTCCAGAGAAGAACATTTAATGCTCTAAACTGCTCAGAGGAAGGGAAAAGGACATGGGGTAGCATGTTTTCTACTGAAATTTTTGTTCTCTATATTTTTAATTAACATAATTTCAGCCATTGATCAAATCTACTGCAAAGTTTTTCATTTCTGTATGCTTGTGTCCTTTCAAGTGGCATCATTTTAACTTGAGTAATTCTTTTAAAATGACACAGCAGGAAGAAGGATTCTATGGAACACCTGACCTGGCTTTTTGTCCTATACTAGAAGAGGCTTCTGATGGTTCTTTCTTTCTCTTCTAAAAAGTTCATTTTCTTTGAATGATTTTCCTCTCAACTAATCATTTCAGAAAGAATCAATACATAGATGTCAACATGCAGAACCATTCTTTGAGGGAAATTTTGACAGCAGAAATTATCCTCAGGCTCCCTACCTTCCTTGCTGAAGTAGACTTCACTCTTCTTCTGTATCTCACCTGCCTTCTTTATGCTCCAGCTTTTATTCTTCAGACTGCCCTTTAAGAGAAGTTTAACCTAATTACATATGTATAATTGTCATTATTTTGATGAAAATGTTGAGGCTTATAAGAAGGTAATTAGCATGCTACAGTTCAACTGTAGCTTTCTAGCCACTATGTAACTGCTGAGTAATTTTTGAAGATAAAATTTGCAGTGAATTTGACTAGAAAAAAGACATTTTATTTGCTTTCCTACTTTAAGTCACATAAGTGGCATGTTATCCAATCATAGAGATTTCTATTATCCTCATTTATAAGCAAGTAGTAAATTCCTAAAAAGAAATCACATTTACCATTTTTACATTGAAATTTTAATTAAGATATATATGTGGGGCTGCCCAATGAGGAAGCAGGGAATAAACACATACTTATTCCAAATGGGATTGGATGAGCTGGGATGTGTGAGTTGGGGGATTCCCATATTCTGAGGAATGGCCTTGTAGGAGGGAGAGTGAGACTTGGAGGAGAAGAGAGAGGGCCCTATGACCAAGATGTAAATTAAATAAAGAAATTAATTGAAAATAAAAATATATTTACATCAGTTCATACCTTCCCTTTCCTCCCCATATCACATTTATTTATAAATATTTTGAAAATGTGTTTACAGTGAAACTGTAAATAGAAACATTAATATGATAACTAACCTTTTTATTTCCCATGGCTTCTAGTGTCTAAGTATTCACCACCTGGCCTCAGTGACCTAAGATTTACAGAAATACCTGCTTATGAATATACTGCTCCTTAACTATTATCACTTTAAATGGTGTATCTTAAGAAGGATATGCCTCAGGACCTGCCTGAGGTCAGTACCTGGAATTTGGAGGAGAGCTATAACTGCATCTAGCTCCATTTCTCTGAGTAAGTATTCCTTGTTTGGAATTTGGTTTTAATCCTGTTTGTTCTGTTCACTATACCTTCCCCTGTCTTCTGCATGTTTGTAAATTACAAAGAATAACTGACTATGGGGTTACTAGCACTAGTTTATATGCTTGTAATACACCCCTTATAATGCAAGGCTCAGGGGTCATCAAGAAAGAGGGAGAGAAATAGTTTAAAAGTAGAGTAACAGAACGTCAGCTGTAAGGTTCTGTCTTCTTGATATGACAGGCACATTACACACATGAAATCTCAGCAATATGACATCTTAAACAAGACCCAAACAATAACAGCAGTGGCATGATAGTGTGCATAGGGGAAGTCAGGTGGAGATCCAAGCCTAGATGAAGAGAAACAGACAATTCATGACTACTTGGAGTTGAAGAATTAGTCTTTGCAGGAATCAAACAACCACCCTAAATGGTTATTCACTTACAAATGGTTGCCCCTGAAAAAAATGCACACAGAAACAACACTAAAAGGGCTTAACTGGTAGCAATTACATATCTATTCACTCTAACATACCACTGTAATAACTGAAGAATGAGATTCCATTCATTTTAAAGGTATAGGAGACATAGTGAGCAGTTGGAGATGAAAAGGTGGGATAATGATGTAACTGTATTCTAACTAAATAAAACAAATTAATAAATAGAAAAATAAAACCACACACAAGTGCAGAAAATATTACACAACTTTGGCTTTCTTCAAGTGTATCTTTTCACATGTGTCTGTTACTGTAATCTGGCTCTCAGTTCTCATGCACCCAGGTAAGAACCATAGACCTAATTAATCCTAATAGCAACAAGGCATGTTACCTCATCCTCTGCCTAATGGATCTCTTCTCTCATAAGACTGCTTCAGCCTGTAAGCAATTTTAAAATTTATGGTACATCTAACAATGGAATATTACTCAGTGATAAAAAAGGGAATCATGAAACTTGCAGATAAAAGGTAGGAACTGGAAAAAAATCATCCTCAGTGAGGTATCACAGAAACAGAAAGACACAGAGGGTATATACTCATTCATAAGTGGATATTAGACATGTAATGTAGGATAAACATACTAACATCTATACACCTAATGAAGCTAATCAGGAAAAGGGACTCTGGCTAAGATGCTCAATACCCATTCAGAAAGGCAAAGAGGATGGACATCAGAGGAGGGAGAAAACAGGGAACAGGACAGGAACCTACCACAGAGGGACTCTGAAAGGCTCTACCCAGCAGGGTATCAAGGCAGATGCTGAGACTCATAGCCATACTTCAGGCAGAGTCAGGGAATCTTATTGAAAGAAATAGGAGATAGTAAGACCTGGAGAGGACAGGAACTCCACAAGGATAGCAACAGATCCAAAAAGTCTGGGCCCAGGGGTCTTTTCTGAAACTGATACTCCAGCCAAGGACCATTCATGGAGATGGCCTGAAACCTCTGTACAGATGTACCCTATGGCAGTTCAGTATCCAAATGGGCTCCATAGTAATGGGGACAGAGACTGTCTCTGACATAAACTGATTGGCCTGCTCTTTGATCACCTCCCCCTGAGAGGGGAGTAGCCTTGCCAAGGCACAGAAGAAGACATTCCAGCCACTCCTGATGAGACCTGACAGACTAGGATAGGAGGGAAGGGGAAGAACACCTCCTCTGTATCACTGGACTAGGCCAGGGACACTGGGGGGAAAAGGGAGGATGGAATTGGAAGGGGAGAAGGGAGGGTAGTAGAGGGGGGTACAAAGTAAAGAAACTGAAATTAATAAAAATAAAAATATTTTTAAAAAGAAAGAAAAAAACTATCAGATATTTCTATCTCCTCCTTTTTTTTATAAGATACCCTACACTCTGCCAAAGTTTGGCTATGAGTCTCAGCATCTTTTTTGATACACTTATGGGTAGAGTCTTTCAGAGGCCCTCTGTGGTAGGCTCCAGTGCTGTTCTCTGTTTTCTCCATCTTCTGATGTCTATCCCATATGTCTTTCTGAACAAGGATTAAGCATCTTACCCAGGGTCCTCGTTCTTGCTTAGCCTCTTTAGTTGTACAGATTTTAGTATAATTATCCTATATTGTAAATCTAATATCGACTTATAAGTGAGTATATACCATGTGTGTCTTTCTGCTTCTGGGTGACCCCACTCAGGATGATCTTTCCTAGATCCCACCATTTGCCTTCAAATTTCATGGTTTCCTTGTTTTTAATTGTTGAGTAGCATTCCATTGTGTAAAAGTACCACAATTTCTGTTACCATTCCTCAAGTGAGAGACACCTGGGTTTTTTTCCAGATACAGGCTATAACAAATAAAGCTGCTATGAACATGACTGAGCAAATGTCCTTGTTGTCTTCTTGAGCATGTTTTAGGTATATGCCTAGAAGTGGTATAGCTGGATCTTGAGGAAGCACTATTCCTACTTGTCTGAGAAAGTGCCAGATTGATTTCCAAGGTGGTTGTACAAGTTTACATTCCCACCAACAATGGAAAAGGGTTCCCTTTCTCCATATCCTCTTCAGCGTATGTTGTCACTTGAGTTCTGATCTTAGCCATTCTGATGGGTGAAAGGTAAAATTTCAGGGACGTTTTGTTTTGCATTATCCTAATGACTAAGAACTTTGAGCATTTCTTTCAGTGTTTCTCTGCCATTCTATATTCCTCTAAAGAGAATTCTCTGTTTAGATCTGTATCCATTTTTTAATTGGATCACTTAACTTGATACTGTTTAACTTCTTGAGTTTTTATATAATCTGGATATTAGTCTTCTCTCAAATGTAGGGATGGTGACCATACTTTCCCAGACTGTAGGCTTTCATTTTGTTCTGCCAAGTGTCCTTTGCTTTACAGAAACTTTTCAGTTTCATGAGTTCCCATTTATCGATTGCTGATGTTAGAGCCTTAGCTGTTGGTGTTCTGTTCAGGAAGTTGTCTCCTGTGCCAATGAGTTCTAAGATCTTCTCTGCTTTTTCTTCTAAGAAGTTTAGTGTGCCACAAGTAGAGCAACAGAATCAAAAAATCCGGGTTCACAGGTCTTTTCTGACCCTGATACTCCAACCAAGAACCTTTCATGGAGATAACTTAAACCCCTGCACACATATAACCCATAGTAGTTCAGTATCCAAGTGGGTGCCAAAGAAAGAGGAATAGGAGCTGTCTCGACATGAACTCAATGGGTGGCTCTTTGATCACTTCCCCCTGAAGTGGGTGGGCAACCTTACTAGGCCACAGAGAAAGTCAATGCGACAGCCCTGCTGAGACCTGATAGGCTAGGGTCCCATGGAAGGGGAGGAGGACTTTCCCTATCAGTAGACTGGGGAAGTGGCATGGGAGGAGAACAAGGGGGAGGGCAGGATTGGCAGGGGAGAAGGGAGGGGGCTGCAGCTTGGATACAAAGTGAATAAATTGTAATAAAAAAAAAAGCAGTTTTAAAACTCCCGCTAGAGTCCTTTCCAAATCTCATCCATGTGACAGCAACAACAACAACAAAAGGTTACCTACTTCCACTGAGAAAGATTTTATTTTTTAGATTTTTTTAATAAATTTATTTTTATATCAATCACAGGTTAGGTACTATGAATCCCAGGCGTAGCCCCCTCCCTCATTCCCTCCTACCCTCCCACTCCCTCCCTCATCTCCGTCCTCCCAGGCCCCTCCAAGTCCACCAACAGGGGAGGACCTCCTCCCCTTCTATCCAACCCCAGCTTATCCTGTCTCCTCAGGGCTGCCTGCAATGTCCTCCCCTGGGATCTAGCCAGTCTGTCACTCCCCGGCTTGTATGGGGGAGGGTCAAAGAGTCAGCCATCAAGATCAAGACTGAAACAGTCCCTGTTTCCCTCACTAGGGTCTTCAATCCTACACCGAGCTATCATGGGCCCCATCTGTGCAGGGGTTCCAGGACACATCCATACATGGGCCTTGATTGTAGACATTGTCTCATACAAGACCCCTGTGCCCTGCTCAGTTTGGTCTTTGTGGAGCTCTTGTTCTCCCCAAGTCTCACCAACTTCACCCAGATCTATCAATACTTCTCGCCCTCTGCCAGAGACTTGATCGCGAGTCTTAATATCTGCTCTGATACATCTTTACATTGACCCCTCCAGAGGTACTCCTTGCCATACTCCTGCCCTGTTGCTTGTTTTCTCCTCCACTCAATGTCGATCCCATTTGTTCATTCAAACAAGCATTGATCATACCAACCTGGGTCCTCCTTCCTGTATATCCTCTCTAGGTGTATAGATTTCAGCTTGAACTTCCTATCCTATAGGTCTATATAAGTGAGTATATACCATATGTTTCTTTCTGCTTTTGGGATACCTCACTTAGGATGATCTTTTCCAGGTCCCACCATTTGCCTGCGAATTTCGTGATTTCCTCCTTTTTAATTGCTGAGTAGTATTCCATTGTGTAAAAGTACCACAATTTCTGTATCCATTCCTCAACGTCGGGACATCTGGGTTGTTTCCAGGTTCTGGCTATTACAAATATAGCAGCCACAAACATGGTTGAGCAAATGTCCTTGCTGTGAACTTGAACATCTTTTGGATATATGCCTAAGAGTGGTATAGCTGGGTCTTGAGGAATCACTATTCCTAATTGTCTAAGAAAACACCAAATTGATTTCCAGAGTGGTTGTACAAGTTTGCATTCCCACCAGCAATGGAGGAGGGTTCCTCTTTCTCCACAACCTCTCCAGCATGCGTTGTCACTAGAGTTTTTGATCTTAGCTATTCTGGAGGGTGTAAGGTGAAATCTCAGAGTCGTTTTGATTTGCATCTCCCTGATGGCTAAGGACGTTGAGCATTTCTTTAAGTGTTTTCTGCCATTCTATAATCCTCTACAGTCAGTTCTCTTTTTAGCTCCATACCCCATTTTTTAATTGGATTATTTGGTTTATTACGTTTTAACTTCTTGAGATCTTT
>JAQQSO010004050.1:0-13085 GCA_028658305.1 Pachyuromys duprasi | reverse complement strand
GTACTCCCTGTCCAGGCTCCCCCAACCCCAACCCCCGCCTCCTCCCATGATTATCTCTGGCTCTCTGGGTCGTTAGTACAGCCCATGCAGTTCCCTGTGTCTTGAATGTTTTCCTCACCTCCATCTTATATCATAACCCACGCTGCATTTTTCCCTGCTTGCCTTGTAGCACTATCCAGTCTCCTTAGACAAGAACTCTCGGCTTTGCCTTGGAGCCCAGGCGGTGACTGTAGGTGGACCGACATTTATCCTTGAGTTACTTCCTTCTACTCTGTCCTGTAAGCTTCCAGTGTCTCTACCTGTTTTTGCTAAGATTGGTATTTCCAGACCTTAGCATGGACGCTGGTCCACCCAGGGCACAGGAGCAACGGTCCCCAGGACGGCTTTGGGCCGGTGTTCCCATCTTACCATAGAACAGTGCCATTCTTGGTTATAGGCATTTGGAATCCACTCAGCCCTATAAACTGTAAAGGGCAGGGCTGTTGGCATCCGTCTGCTTGCGCACACTGAGCGTTTCTAGCATGTGCCGCAAAGTATTTGCTGTGAAGTATTGAGTTCATGAGGCGTTTTGGAAACCTAATGTGTTATTGTACATGATATGAAAACCACTGTCAGTGCAAGTCCCCCTCCTGTCCTCCACGCCCCACCTGCGCCAGGCTGTGTTGTCATACCCATTACTTAGCAGCTCTTGTGCTGCCCGCTCCTAGCTTCTCCATTCATATTTCCTGGGCATTTTAAAACATCTTTCCCAACGGGTGCATTTTGACTAAATGTATGACCAACTAGAGCAGGGGTTCTCAACCTGTGGGTCACAGCCTTTTTGATAAACCTCTATTCCAAAATTATTTACATTATAATTCATAACTATAACAATTATAGTTATGAAGTAGCAACCCAAATAATTTTATGGTCGGGGGTCCCCTCACCATGAGGAACTATATTAAAGGATCACGGCATTAGGAAGGTTGAAAACGATTGCACTAGAGGCAGGGTTGGCATGGGGTGGGACATTCAAGGCATCTCCCCTCTAAGAGTGTTCCAGGAATGTCTGTGAATACACAAATTGCTTCGAGCAAGTACCAAGGAAGACGAGTCAGGTGGGGAAAGTCTTTCTTTTAAAAGCGCAACAGCTTTAAGCTGTTTAAGCAAGCACAGGTTTTTAACAGAAGATGTTGGAGCCTAGCATGATGGTCCACGCTTTTAAATCTCAGCACCCAGGAAGCAGAGGCAGGTGGATCTTTGAGTTGGAAACAAGCCTGATTTACCCAGCAAGCTCCAGACCAGCCAAGGCTATGTAGTGAGATCTGTTTCAAATAACCACAAACAAGACATTGGGGCTGAAAGGATAGCTTTGTGGTTAAGAGCATGTGTCACCCATGTAGAGTTCTTGGTTTGGTGCCCAGCATACACGTAGTGGTTCGCTACCATTCTTGACTTTAGTTCCAGAGGGTCTGATGACCTCTTCTGGCCTCTGAAGGCAGCAGGCATGCTTGTGGCGCATATACATACATGCAAGCAAAACACTCAAACACGAAGATAAACGAATCTGAAAGCAGACATTTTAATGCCATAAATACCAGCTGATATGTATTAAAAGGTCTGCCGTATGTGAGTCCACCCCATGCTGTTATTTTACAGCATTGTCACTTCCTACCTTTCAGAACTTCCCCTTCCTTCCAGCTTGTCAGCACCTCATGTAACAAAGATGGCAGCTTGCCATCAGTGAGCAGTAACTGGCTGTTGCTGTGGCTGGTATGCCTCGATGCTCTAAGAAGAGAACAGCAGGATTAAACTGCAAGTCATCAGAGAGGGTGTGGCTCTCTTACAGGACTGTGTATCTTGGACGTTAGACAATACATAGTCTTGAATCTATTGGAGTGTAATTATTAGTCACTTGTTGAAATTGGTCCTCCACCCCCTGCCCCAACATTGGGTTCTATAAGAAGTGCCCTGGAGAGCTGAACCACACTGGAAACTAGAAATAGGTCAGTGTGCTGGCAGAGCAGCTTTCTCAGTGTTGTGCGGCTCCTGATGGCTTCTGATGGCCACCCAATCAGAGAGCTTGTCCTTTGACTAATGCTTTTCAGCTGGTTACTATGGCAATGATGGAGTGCCAGTTGTCATGGCAACAAAATGGAAATCCGGGGGACCATTTTCTTTAGCTGAG
The DNA here is from genome assembly GCA_028658305.1 of Pachyuromys duprasi. Classification (NCBI taxonomy): domain Eukaryota; kingdom Metazoa; phylum Chordata; class Mammalia; order Rodentia; family Muridae; genus Pachyuromys; species Pachyuromys duprasi. Next base: position 10,918 of record JAQQSO010004050.1, on the reverse strand, counting down.
GTAGATTCATTAAGCCCTGTCTTTCTTCCCTTAAAACTTGACCATGCCACACAATACTTGGCCGTGGGTCCATTTTTATCGACTTTGCATACATCTTGGGTTTTACACGATCTTTTCTCATTCTTGGCCCTCCTGCCTTAAATCCTTTCAGACTCTGTCATGTGAGTAGACATGCCCTCCCCCTCCAGTCTTTTATGGCTTATATTAAAGAAAGAATGCTATTGCAACAGCTGGGCTTCTTTTTATTCCCCAGAAAAAAAATACATTTCTGCCAACCTCTATTAGATTGCTCCAAACTCATTCAGATGTGAAATAGAGCGGGTCAGAATAAACGTAATGGGCTACAAGTGAAGAGAGACTGCCAGCGATGCCATGCCCTCAAGTGTTTATGGGGTTGTTCTTTGAGGACTGGAAGCTCATCTCCTTCCCCTCCTCTGGCTGGTTCAAAACTCCTCACTGAGGCCTCCCTGTGTGGGGTCAGCAGCGGCTGATGCTCATTGTTCACTCTACACAGCCTTAGTCGACCTTTTCTCTGTTTCTCCCAAGGAACCAAATCAGCTCTGCTTTTTTAGGTCTTCAATAGGATGGTGATCGTAAGAGTCGGGTGAAATCTGGGGCTAATTAGAAAATTTAGGGCTGGAGAGATGATGGCTCAGCTGAGTGCCTGCTACTCCTTCGGAGGACCTGAGTACACTCCCCAGTACCCACACTGAATGACTTATCACCACCTGTATCTCCGACTCCACAGGATCCAGTGCCTCTTCTGGCCTTCTCCGGCATCCAAACACATGTGGCAGACACACAGACACATACACATACGTAAATGAAAATAAAATGAATCTTTCCTTATAAAGGAAAGTTAGAAAAATACTGAAAAAAATGAATTTATGAACCTCAAGTTTTCTCAGTTATTTGTTTATTGAGATGAGGTTTTACTCTGTAGTCCCTGACCTGAAACTCCTTACATACTCTCGTGTGACCTCCTATTCATAGCCATCCTCCTGCCTCAGCCTCCTGAGTGCTAGGTTTATAGGCATTAATTATGCTATCTGTTTTCTTTGGGAGGGGATTACTTTGGTTTGTACTGATGAATTTTGGAGCAAAGACATCTTGGTATGCTTTTGTTAGGCCAGTTTGCTACTGCAGGAGTTTTACACGCCATTAATAATAGCGAGTCTTCAAGCCCACCATGCTGGAAAGTTCCCTGGAGATTTGGAAGGAAGCTCTTCAGAGAATTCCCTTTAATTTGCAGCTCTGCATCAATTCAGACGTACCACTTTCACACAAGGGCCCAGGAAGAGGCCTGAGACAGCTTTTGAATTATTTACCGACTCTGTCCACACTCCCTCACAGGGTCTGTCTGGAATGTTCTCCTGCTTGATCTTCTGTGCAGTACCCGTGCCCATCCAGGGCTGCTGAAACAGAGCAGCACGGGCCGATGGCATAAGCAGCAGATAGTGTCCTCACAGCTCTGTGGCCAGAAGGCCAGCACCACTGTGTCAGCCATGGTTCCTCCCGATGCTTCTCCCCATGTTTGTGGCTGTGCGCCATTTCTGTAGACTCACATCCCTTTTATCTCCAATATTCCCATGAAGGACACCAGTCAGTCAGGATTGGGGATCCCCTCATGGTCTCTTTTGAACTCACTCACCTCTTGAAAGGCCTTATTTGTAAACGCAGTCACATCTGAGGCAGTGTCCTCAAGGTTTCAGTATAAGACGTTTGTGGAGACGCGTTACAGCCCACAACAGAACGCAACATCGTGTTTCTGTAGTTGTTTCCATCAATTCTCTGGCTAGGGCTTAAAAGGAATTGTGGCAAGCTTCATGAAATGGGAAGAAATACTTAACCATTCTCTATGCAACAGGAGGATACTCGGGTAGCCAGTGAGGCTGTGAGGCAAGTTCTTTTAGAGATCGATGTTTGTCATTATGTGTAAGGATATATTTCTGTATGTGTATGCCACATGTGTGCTGGTGCACAAGGAGGCCAGAAGGGGCCATCAGATGCCCTGGAGCTGGACTTAAGGTATTTGTAAGCCACCCCATATGAGTTCTGGGGATTGAACTCTGGTCGTCTTTAAGAGCAACAAGTGCTTTTAATTGCTGAGCAAGCCAACTTCCCCACCCCCATCCCAGCTCCTAAGACAGTGGTTCTCAACCTCCCCAATGCTGCGACCCTTTAATAATGGTCCTCGTGTTGTGGTGACCCCCAACCATAAAATTATTTTTGTTGTAAGTCTATAACTGTAATCTTGTTACTGTTATGAACCAAAATGTAAACATATTTGGAGATAGAGGTTTGCCAATGGCATCATGAACCCAAAGGTTGAGAACTGCTTCCTAAAGCACTTCTTAATGCACTTAAGAGCTTGGTTGGGTTTCCTTGGCCTAGTGAGATAGACATTGGAGGAATCTGTGAAAAGCAAAGTATTGCTGAATAAAGGTAGTAAGAGCAGATGGATGAATGGATATAATTTAAGGCTGCCTCTTAAGAGGGGGTCTACTTCCCTCTAATTCAGTGGTTCACAACATGTGGATCATGACCCCTTTGTGGCTGAATGATTCTTTCACAGGGGTCGCCTACGACCATCAGAAAACACATGTATTTACATTACAATTCACAACGGTGGCAAAATTACAGTTATGATATAGCGATGAAATAATTTTATGGCTGGGGGGGTCACACAACATGAGGAATTGTATTTAAGGGTCTCGGTATTGGGAAGGCTGAGAACTACTAATCTAAGGGTCAAAAACACAAGGGCAATATCAGGTAGAAACAACTGCAAATCTACACAAAAGCCTAAATTCCCAGTGTCTCTGACAACACGAGGCAAGAAAGCTGACATTCCTGAGCAAAAGCAACTTCTTGCTAATCCACTTAGGTTTTATCACAACAGCTTTCTTTGTCCTCTGAGAAGTGGGGGTAGGTGGCTGTCAGCCTAAGGCAGTGACCAGCCACTCACCTCTGAATGACTGCATGCTGGGACCTTGCCGGAGGAAAGGCAGGGCAGCAGAGATGAAGATGTTTGTCTGGTTGAAGTGGACTTGGTGTGTCCAAAGCTTTCCATCCACCTAGAAACCACCAACCCATTCTGTTACTCTGTCAAGGCTACCAGTTTTTAGCGTGACCCGTTTCAGATGCTTTCTCCCCTCTCTGGGGTAGTGGACGTGTGCTAACTCTATGAAGGTAGGCTTGAGCTGTGTAAAAGGGTATGGCCCCGGGGATAGACGGGGGAGGCCGTGGTGTCTTCTAATCCTGCCCGTGGCACAGTTCTGAGGGAGTTCTTACTGGCTAACTGTGAGAGGTAATTTTCCTTGTCAACTTGATAGACCCGAGAAGAGGGAATAGCAAGGCTACTCCCCAGCCTGGACTGTGGGTATGTCTGTGGGGGCATTTTCTCCATGGCTCCATGATGTAGCATGGGGGCAGCTACCCTGGAGTGTACAAGAAAGGTAACTGAGCAAGCCAGAGGGAATGAGTTAGTAAGTGGCATCCAACATGGTCTCTGCTTCAGTTCCTGCCTCCAGTTCCTTCTTTAGTTCCTGCCCTCATGTTCCTCAAAGATGGAGTGTGAGGTGAAAGCACAGGCCAGATAAACCCTCTAGCCCCTCTCCTTGCTTTTGATTCATCTTTTATTGCAGCAACAGCAAGCAAATTTGAGCAGAAATTGGTATTCCAGTGACTGACCTGACTGTGCTGTTTTGGGGAGGATGATGGAAGTAGTTGGAACTTTGGGCTGGAAGAGCTGTTGAGCTCTTAGAACTTAGTGAGCTGCTCTGAGTGGGAGCTTATTTGGGAAAAACACTAACATTGATGCAGATGTGGATGGCTTATGAAGTTTCAAAGCAAAGTCTGAGACACCCCCTCCCCTCCAGACTATCAGTGCCCTTTGTGAGATATTTTGAATCCAGCCTCTATGGAAGTGAATCCTGTGCTCCAATGAGACAACACATGCCGGGGATGGGTGCGGGGCTGAAAAATTAGCCGTGATTAAGTAAGAGACTAGCATCACTGAGATAAAATCTTTTGGGGAGCATTTCCTTGGGGTCAGGACACAGAAGGCATAGTCCAGATGTGGCCAAAGCAACTTCTCAAGTTGATGCCGAATGTGGCAGTGGCTAAGACTCTTCAACATGGTGGTGGCTTTGAAGGAACAGAGAGGAGATGAGGCTGAGCACTCTGAGAGGTGGGGAGAGGCCACTGGTGAAGGTGCAGTGAAAACCCCAGGACTGAAGGGGCTGTGGCGAGAGGGTGAGGCTGGTACCATGTGGCAGAGGTAGAGTCCCTGAAGAAGTTAGGAGAGGCAGCTGGTGAGGGTGCAGGCTCGGATGCGGTAGAGACCCCAGCATACCAGAAGTGCCAGGACCACGGGGTAACGGCCAGGGACAGTGGAGTGGAGCCAGACTGAGTGTCCTGGGCAAGCTCTTGAGTGTTCAATGTGGCAGAGAGATGCGACTGCCCAAGCCCTTTGCAGCCCAGGAGATCATGCATGAGTCCATGATGTCAAACAATGAACTGTTTGCATTCCTGGATTTTAGTTTCACTTTGATAGGATTGTAACTGTGCCCCAGTTCTTCCCACTTGGAATGGGAAAGGCTGCAAGTTATTTTTGATTTTACAGAGTCCCATAGTTAATAGACTTTGTTCTGTCTTGTATAGGGACAGGGCGGCACTGTGGAGCCCTGGATGACTTGGAAATGATAAGCAGGCTGGTCTTGAACTCACAAATATCCAACTGCCTCTACCCCCAGAGTGCTGGGATTAAAGGTGTATGCCACAATGGACTATATTTAACAGAGACCTTGGACTTTCAAAATATGAAAATGTTAAAGACTAGGGAACTTTTAGAAGTTGGACAATGTTTTATATTGTAACGTTACCACGAAATCTTGGGGACAGAGAAGGAAAGGTTAGGGTTTAACGACGATATGTTTGTGTGTCAGCTTGACTTGATGGCTGCCAGCCTTGGTTGTCAGGTTGACATATCTGGGAAGAGGGAGCTGCAACTGAGGACTTGCCTCCATCCGTTAGCCCACGGCCATGTCTGTAGGACATTCTCCATTGCCCATTGGAGACAGTGCCATCTCTAAGTTGGTGGGTCCGAGCTGTCTAAGAAAGGTAGATGAGCAAGCCAGAGGGAGCTGGCCGATAGCAGCATCCCTCCTGCTCTCTGCGTCAGTCTCTGCCTCCAGATTCCCTCGGAGACACACTGTGAAATGGAAGTGCCATCCAATACGCCCCTTTCTCCTCATATTAGTTTTTGTTTGTTTGTTTGTTTGTTTTTTCTGTTGCTGTGATAAAACAGCATGACCAAAAGTGAGTTACGGAAGGCGGAGCTTACTTTGTGAGTTCCGGAAGGCGGAGCTTACTTTGGTTTGTGGATGGAGAAGGGGAAGAGCCCATCATGGCGGGGAAGCCTAGTGACAGGCAGCAGTGGAGTAAAACCCTCAAACAGTACAAAGCAGAGAGTGAACTGCAGGTAGGGCAAGGCTATATAACCTCAGAGCCTGTCTGCAGCGATACACTTCCTTCAGCAAGGCCACACATCCTAAACCTCCGAAAACGGGGCCACCAAGCAGGGACAAGTGTTCAAATACCTGAGTCTCTGAGAACTATTTCTCATTCAAACCAACGCATCCCCCAAGTTGGTTTTAGTCAATGTTTTGTTCTTTTTTTTTAACATTAAAAAATTAAATTGTATCTGTGTGTTTGTGTGTATGTGTGTGTATGTTTGTCTTTCTGTGTTGTGTGTATGTGTGTGCTATGTGTGTGTCTGTGTGTATTGTGTGTCTGTGTTTGTATCTGAGTGTGTTGTGTGTGGGGGTCTGTCTGTGTAGTGTGTATACATGTGTATATTGTATGTGTCTGTATGTGTTGTGTGTGTGTGTCTTTCTCTGTGTGTGTGTATATCTCTGTGTGTTCACCTGCCACACACATTTAAGGGGGCCATAATGACTGAGTGGAGTCAGCTCTCCCTGCCCACCCTATGGGTTTGGAGGTTGAACTCAGACAGCCCAGCTTGAGAAGCAAGTACCCTTACCTGCTAAGTCATTTTGCCAACCACTTTCCCCGTACTTTATAACTTTTCTTTTCTGTGGAATTTCGCACAGGAATGTTGTATGTATATCCGTTTCACCAACCCCGTCTCCTCCTGTTAGCTTCTTCAGTGCCTCCATCACTCCGTCTCAGACTAACGACTTCTTCATTAATTGTTGCACGTGCACCATAAATAAATGACCTACTGAGACCATTAATGTTGCTCTAATATAGATGTGTTTAAGGCTGGCCACTTGGCTCGATAATCAGGTGCTCATCGCTGAAGATTGCTTATCTGTCTCACTAGCCAACGATCGCCTGTAGCTCCTCATCTAGGGTTGGGGTGCTGTGACATTCACCCCATCCATGTTGGCATGCACCTGGGGTTTTCAGTATGCTTTCTATGTGACTTGTCGTTTTCTTCCTCTGCAGCTTTCAGTGCTCTTTGTTCGGTACATTTAGTGTTTTTACTGTTATGTGCTCTGGGAGTTTCTTTTCTGGGCCTGTCTATGTGCTGTTCTGTGTGGTGTTTGTATATGTGCACTTGTGAACGCCTTTCCTCAATTAAAGGGAAGTTATTTTGTGTGATTCCATTGAAGATCTGGTCCATGTATCGTTGAGAGTCCTCTCCTTTCTCCATGCCTATAATTTTTCCTTCTTTCTTTCTTTCTTTCTTTCTTTCTTTCTTTCTTTCTTTCTTTCTTTCTTTCTTTCTTTCCTTTCTTTCTTTCTTTCTTTTCTTTCTTTCTTCCTTTCTTTTCTTTTCTTCTCTTCTCTCTCTCTCTCTCTCTCTCTCTCTCTCTCTCTCTCTCTCTCTCTCTCTCTCTCTCTCTCTCTCTGTCAGAGACAGGGTCTTATTATGTAGCCCTGGCAATCCTCAAACACACTCTGTAGACCAGGATGGCCTTGAACTCACAGAGATCCTCCTATTGTTGCCTCTGGAATGCTGGGACCACGTGTGTACAACACTACACCCAGCTTTCTTTTTCATTGGTCAGTCTAGTTCCTCTTTTTTGTCTTCAGGTCCTGGTATTATGTTTTCCATTCTACTGGTAAGGATTTACTCTGTTTTCTAATTGGGTTGTTGAATTTTTCAATTCCATCTCCATTTCAGCTTGAATTTTCTTCAGTATTTCAATTTCTTTACTGAATCTATTTTTCAAACTCTGGATTGTCCTCATAATTTTATTCGGCTGTTTTCTTAGGCTTTACTCTGAAGTTTGTTTCTATTCTTTTAAAAGTTCATTGAGGTATTTATGTCTTTTTACAACTTCTTTAACCACATTTATGAGTTTATGATTTTTTTTTTAAATTCTGTGTTCCAGGGCTCATCTCAGTAATTCTCATCTTAGTGCTGTGTGTGTCAGAGTGTATGTATATGTGTGCATGTCTCTGTGTTAATGGTCTGTGTCTGTGTGTGTGGTCCTGACCTTTCGTATTGTGTTTTGTCACTGGGACCTGGCCTGTGGACCTCTTTCACTGCTTATGTGATCACTGAGGTTCTAGTCTGTACCTAAGCTGCAGAGCTGTCCTGGGAGTAAGGACAGGACATGAATCAGCAAGGTTCAGGGGAGCTCCCTAGTTAGGGCCAGTGTGTGAGCTGTGTCTCCTGAGCAATGCCTGAAGTGAGATGGTACCCCATCACAGCAACAGAAAGCAAGCTGGAATGCTGACTGACTTTCACACCTCAGCTATCTTCTAAGCTAACAATGGTGCTATCAACACATTTATCTTTTGCTTAAATTACCCAGTCTGTCCATTTTGCTTGAAATCACAAACAATGATAACAATATCCTGTATATTCTCCAGAGACACTGATAAGAAGAATCTGATGTGGGGGGGGGGCTGGAGACAGAGGAGAGGGAGGGAGAGAGAGGGGCAGAGAGGGGGACAGAAAAGGAGAGGGTGAAGGAAGGAGAGAGAGGGCAAGGGAGGGAAAGAGAAGACAAGGGAGGGTGAGGAGGGGTCAGGGGGAGAGGCAGAGAACAGAGTGCCAGGCTAAGCTTAGGGAACCCCAGGGCTCCCAAGCTTCATCCCATAACTCCTCTTGCCTGCAACATCCCTTGACCTTACCTCTTAAACTTTCCGTGTGTTCCTTTGTCATTACATCATGGACACAGAAAACAAGAGAAAGAATTGTATCCATCTTTGTTCATGAGTTTGAGCATAACTTCCACAGCTTTTTTCAAGGTGAACCCTCCTGCAGCAGGCAAAGTCTGTGTCCATGTTCCTTACAAGTGGGCTCACTACGTGCCTACTATGATTGAGCTGCTAGCTGTCATCTTAGTGGTAGTGTCTTTTTCTTTCACAATTATTATTAATTAGTGTGTGTATATGCAGGTGTGCATGTGTCAATGTGTGCATCTCTGTGCGTGTGAATACAGATGTACATATGCTAGTGTATGCAGTTGTGTGTGTGGGAACGTGTGTAGGAGTGCACATGCCTATGCATGTAGTAGTGCGTGTATGCATGTCTGTGTGTATGAATATGTGTGTGAATGCAGGTGTGTATGTAATGCAGTTGTGCTCATACTGATGTGTGTATTAGTGTGTGTGCGCATGTGTGAATGCAATCATATATATGCCTGTGTGGGTGTGTTGGTGCGCAATCCTATGTGTGTATTAGTGTGTATGCGTGTGTGCATGTGTGAATGCATGTGTGATTTGTACATGTGGGGGTCAGAGACCTCTTTCAGGAGTGGGTTCTCTCCCTTCACTGTGGGTTTCAGGGATGGAACTCAGGTTTTCAGGCTCTCACAGCCATCCTGCTGAGCCTCCTCCTTTTTTTTTTTTAGCTCAGAGAAAAACTGTTGGCAGGCAGGAAAGAAACCCATCGTCCTGTTTGTGTGTTTCTCCTGCACAGAACCAGAGCACCAACACTCACTTTAATTAGAATCAAACTGAGATCTAAGCAGAAATAGAGGCTGATCTAAAAATGCGCATCTTGTGACTGGCCGAAGGAAATCAGGGATGCCATTACATGTCAGACATTTGTGGTGGTCACACAAGAACCCTGAGCAGAAGGGTTTCTGCCAGGTCTCCAAAGGCTTTGTCATTAACACAGTCCTGATCTTTTACTTTGTTTTGTTTTGTTTCTGAGCCAATGGCTGCCCTGGAACTCACAATGTAGGCCAGGCAGGCCTCCCACTCACAGAGATCCTCCTGCCTCTGCCCCCAGCGCTGGGAGTAAGTGTGTAATACACACACTCTTAACAAACTAGATTGTAGCAGCTCTTTCTCTGAGTTTCCACTCAGTTTGAGCAGGTTTGTGTGTTTTACTCTTGTTTGGTATTTCATTTATTTAATAAGCATTTGTAGCCCATCTTGTATCACACAATTCTCATTCTGAACTGGTGGTATTTGTTGCTTGTTTCTGATTCTGTGTGTATGTATGTGTGTGGTACATGGAGTGAACCTCACACATGCTGGGCAAACACTACCCCGAAGCAATCTCTCCAGCACTAAAAACGCTTTTTGTTAATACGAACATTGAAATTCCAATAAGATTAAATAAAATATGTTCTCCCATTGTTTGTTTCTAAATCTGAAAGTGATTGAATCCAATCACTTTCAGTCCATTTTTATTTTTGATACTGAGTGGGGGGAGAGATGAGGGAGAAGGAGATAAAAGGGGGGAGGGAAAGGGGGGAGGAAAAGAAAGGAGAGGGACTAGGAGGGAGAGAGGAGGAAGGAAGAGAGAGAGGAGAGGAGAGGAGAAAAAGGGGGAGGAATGATGGACTGCTACCTAGAAAAAGTGGGATCCTGAGTTAGAAAACAAGGAAATGTTCTTTTTTTTAATGTAATTTATTTATTTTTATATTAATGACAGGTTAGGTACTGTGTATCCCAGGCATAGCACACTCCCTCATTCCCTCCCACTCTCCCCATCCCTCCCTCATCTCCTCCCTGCTCCCCTCCAAGTCCACTGATGGGGGAGGACCTCCTCCCCTTCCATCTACCCCAGTTTATCTTGTCTCCTCAGGGCTGGCTGCAATGTCCTCTTCTGGGATCTAGCTAGGCTGTTACTCCCTGGTGTGTGTGTGGGAGGGTCAAAGAGCCAGCCATTGAGTTCATGACTGAAACAGTCCCTGTTCCCCTTACTGGGGTCTCCAGTTGTATACTGAGCTACCATGGGCCACATCTGAGTGGGGGTTATAGGTTATAGCCACACATGGCGCTTGGTTGAAGAAACCATCTAGTAAAAGACCCCTGTGCCCTGATCTATTTGGTCTTTGTGTTGCTCTTGTTCTCCCCAAGTCTTACTAACTCCCCTATTTTCATTATTATTCCCAGCCCTTTGGCGAAGGCTTGGTTGTGAGTATTAATATCTGCTTTGATACATTGCTATATTGATTCTTTCAGAGGCCCTCTTTGGTATGCTCCTGTACTGTTGCTTCTTTTCTCCTACATTCAATGTCCATCCCATTTGTCCATCTAAGCGAGCGTTAATCATCTCAACCTGGGTCCTCCTTCTTGTTTATCTTCCCTAGGTGTATAAATTTCAGCATGACCTTCCTATCCTATAGGTCTACATAAGTGAGTATATAACATATGTTTCTTTCTGCTTTAGGGATACCTCACTCAGGATGATCATTTCCAGGTCCCACCATTTGCCTGCGAATTTCATGATTTCCTCTTTTTTAATTGCTGAGTAGTATTCCATTATGTAAAAGTACCATAATTTCTGTATCCATTCCTCAACTGAGGGACATCTGGGTTGTTTCTAGGTTCTGGCTATTACAAATAAAGCAGCTATGAACATAGTTGAACAAATATCCTTGTTGTGTACTTGAGCATCTTTTGGATATATGCCTAAGAGTGGCATAGCTGGGTCTTGAGGAATCACTATTCCTAATTGTCTAAGAAAGCGCCAAAT
>JAQQSO010004049.1:0-13085 GCA_028658305.1 Pachyuromys duprasi | reverse complement strand
GGAGAGGAGGGAGGGAGTGGAAGGGTAGGAGGGAATGGGGGAGGGGGCTACGCCTGGGATTCAAAGTACCCAACCTGTGATTGAGATAAAAATAAATAAATTAAAAAAAAAAGAAAAAAAAAGAAATAAAAGATTGTACATTGAATAGATAGAATTTATGAATTAATATAAGGATATTTTGGGGAAAGAGCTCCTTTAAGATACATATGAAATGTTAATGTATAGAATTTGCTCTAGTAAAATGTTAACAAAACTGTAAGTACAATTCCATGATATTGCTAGACTGAAAATTAATGAATCAAATTTTAGTAAAATTGAGAAATAACCCTGCCCTCTAGTGGTGATTAATAAATAGCAAACCATACAAAAGACTTCTGTTACTGCTCATTACTGTTTGAATAGAAACAAAATCTTATAATTGGTAGCAACCAAATTTTACATTTAAAACAGTGGTTTATGTGGTATTTGCTCAAGTTATTCACTTGAAAATGTTGTGGAATAAAATGTCAACTAATGAAAAACATTATTATTTCTTTTTTTTCCTCAATGATATTACCAAGGTTAAATGAAATCCTTTAATGGAATCCTTTTCTCGTGGAGCTTATATTTACCATCTAGAAAAAAAATACAAAATCATGAAATGATTTGAGTTGATTTTTTCCTTTTTTAAATTTTTTAATTTAAATTTATTTTTTACTTAATTAAATTAAATTTTTGTTTAATTTAAATTTATTTTTATTAAATTAAATTTAAATTATTTTGTTGAATTTAAATTTACTTTTTAATAATTTATTCACTTTGCATCTCAATTTGCATCTTATCTCAACTTTAGTTCCCTGCCTAGCCTCCCCTATTTCTCAGAAGGGGAGTCCTCTCCCCCCCACCTGATCTCAGCCTATCAAGTGTCACCAGAACTTCTTGTAGTTTCTTCCTCTGGCCTGGCAATGCCCCCCCACACACTAGGGAGAGTGGTCTTTATTTCACTTAACATGTTTCTGGGTAGTCTATTGAGTCATGTATGTCCATCCTTTTTTTCTCTGCTTAAAGGGTGAGTGAACTATATCTCCCATATTGAAGTAAGTCCTTGAAGGTTATAGGTAAAGAATGAAAATATTCAAATTGACTAGGAAATTGTGGTACATTTACAGAATGGAATACTACTCAGCAATTTAAAACAAGGAAATATTGAAATTTGCGTGCAAATGGTGGGATCTAGAAAAGATCATCTTGAGTGAGGTATCTAGAAGCAGAAAGACACACAAGGTATATATTGACTTTTAAGTGGATACTAGACCTATAAGATAGGATAAGATAGGATAAACATACTAAAATCTGTATGCCTCTGAAAGACTCTACCTAGCTTTTTTTTTTTTTCCAGTGTGCTGGAGATCTGAAATCTGCACCTTACGCTTGGGCAGTAAGTGCTTTCTTGAGTAAGTCATCCCCCCAGGCCACAACACTTGGTGTTCAAACATCCTTTATACTTGAGGGTGGTAGAACTTATTGCCATGAAACCTGTAGGTAGAGAGACGGATGTGAAAATGCTAGATAAAGTGAAACCTTTTCTAAGAGTATGCAAATATTCTTTATGTTAAATTATTTTCATTATGGTTTTTATATTTTGTGTCCATCAAGGGTTTTTCTTACTTAATTTGTCTCCTTTGTGTAAAAGGAAAAAAAACATGAGCCATGTGTATGTTATATGCAGTGAGCCATCACTTAATGAAGTAAGACTCCTTTTTTTTTTTGTTTCCAGTATTCACTGTGTTCATTTTTACTTCACTTATTTGAAGGATGTGCAGCTGTGATGAATGTGATAATTGGAAAAACATTTAGAATGGAACATAAAACTTTTCAAGAAAGAAACAATATTTTTTATTTTATCTCTGTAAAAATAATTGGAAATGTACAACAATAAAATGTAGAATATATTTTGAAAATACATATAATTCAGCAAAGCTTTTAATTCATCAAAACTAAGGCATTGTTTTTTCTCTCAGATAACAATACCTTTAGGAAGTTTCGAAAAAAGTAAGAAGTAGTTAAATTATGCATGTTAATTCCTTGGATTTTTTTAAGCCAAAAGAATAGTCCTACCCTTAAGGTAAAGGTTCTTTTTTTTTATCATTTTTCAAAAGAAGGATGATGAATTTATTATAAAAAACTGGAATATTTCCATCAAGCTAAAAATGCCTTGAATAAATGTAAAATGAGATTGGAAAATAGATTTATTGCAATGTGTACAACAAAAGACAGCTAATGTTTTACATATGTAAGCTCATATAGACTTAAAAAGGAAAACTGTCTAAGTAATCAGACTATTAGTACATAAAAATACTAATTTGTAGTGATTAGGTGAATAAACTAAATTATATAAATGTACATTATCATTACATCTTGAAAAATAGGTAATGAAAAAGAATAAATGCTCACATAAAAGCACTTGCAAGAGAATGAAGGGGTCAATTTCTTTTATATAAGCCGAGAATCAGACTTCTTATAAATCCCTGGGAAGGAAACCATAAATGTGCATCTACTCTTTCTTTCAAAAAGTTTGGCATTCAGAAACATGAGGGAGTACTCAAGGGTGTGTACAAACATTCATTTACAAAACTATCCATCTAAGAATCAGGCATAATGAAATGAATAAACTAAATGTCCAAAATGGATTGATTTTATAACTTACACATTCTTACACATACACACATGCATATACATGCAGCATCAGGGTCTGGAAGAATGTTACATGATGTGGAAATGCTATGCATCACAGAGGAAAAAGAAACAGTTGTGCCCATAAAATCACTTTGCAAAGAAAAGTACATTTGTATGCAAATTCTCAACTTCATATGAAAAAACAAAAAAACCCAGAATTCCTAGAAAAATACTGGAAAGTGAAAGATCTTCTGGAGGTATCTCCATCCCTATAGTATAGAGCAACAGTAACAAAAACAGTGTGGTACTGGCATAGAAACAGAATGATGGATCAAAGGAATCAAATCAAAGATCCAGAAATAAACTCACACATCTACAGACACTTGATTTCTGACAAAGAAGCCAAAACCATACAATAGAGAAAAGGTAGCATCTTCAACAAATGGTGCTAGTTTAATTGGATGTCTACATGAAGAAAAATGCAAATAGACCTATATTTATTACCCTGCATAAAACTAAAGTCCAAGTGGATCAAAGACTTCAACATAACCAAACACAATAACCCTATTAAAAGAAAAAGTGGGGAAGAACTTTGAACTCATTGACATAGAAGATGACTTCCTAAACAGAACACCAGCAACACAGGTACTAAGAAAAACAATCAATAGATGGGACCTCATGAAACTGAAATGCTTCCTTAAAGCAAAGGGCATTGTTAATAGAACGAAACAACAGCCTACAGACTGGGAAAATATCTTCACTAACCCTATATCCTGTCATTTTTCTTTATTAGAGTAGTCCCAACTATAAAAGTGTAGGAGAAGCGCAATTGCCCCCTCCCCCACCCAAGAAGAAGAAAGAGTAAGACAAGAAAAGAGGAGAGAAATTCTGGAGTGGATGAGAATCTCAGCAGGCAGCAACCATTGCCACTTCATTGTAGCTGTTGCCTTCAAACAAGTACTCAAGATTAACTCCACGGGACTCTCCTGGCTCTCCATTGATTTTTCTTAATTTTCAGTAATTAAGATGTTCCTACAATTGATTTTACTGAAGAAAACTCAGAAGTTCTCTGAATCTTCTATATTCCCTAGCCTCAGTACACGAATGAAAATTATGAATTAACATTTTCACTGTTTCCTGTAAGTTCTTAGCCTGTGCATCACAACTCCTTTGGAGAGAGGGTATGACCCTTCTATAGTGATCATCTAAGAACATCAAAAAATTCAGATATTTACATAAGAATCACAACAGTAGCAAAGCTAAAATTATGAAATAATAATTAAAGTAATTTTATGGTTAGAGTCACCACAACATGAGGGTATTAAAGAGTTTCAGCGTTGAGTAGGTTGTGAGTCCTTGTACTATTGGAAGTCACTCCAGATTTTACAGAACATGAAAAATAAATGCTGTTTTTTTTTTTTTTTCAAAATCGGTGTAAAGCCTCTTTATGACTCTACAGAAGGTGCTATTTGGAAGAGGACATAATGCAGAAATATCTCTTGCACAGTTAAGATACATGCCTACTTCACTAGTAAACTGGAATTCACACTGTACTCATTCTTTTAAGAAGACTGAAGCTACTAATGATGGGAGGAGGAAGTACAAACTGTCCAGGTAGACAGACATTCCCAATCACAGCAGGGACTGGAACTCTATTTGTCTTAATCACTCCTTCAAAATCTTGGGGGAGAATTTGTGAGTTCTATGAGTCCTGTTTTCTTTGTAAAGAAGAATAGCACTGAATTGATATATTGTCTCCAATGAGAAAGGCAGGAAGAAATCCATATAACTTAGTGCTTCATTCCTTTCACTATGTCTTTACATGCATCACATGTTTCAGATCTGATCTGATATTCATATCTAAACTTGTACACTGTGTGGTGTTTGAGAAATTACAATTTATATTAGATGGCAAGTCAGATAAGTACTACGAAGAGGAAAACGAGAAAGGCACGTGAAATTTAACTGGGAGTCTGGATATAGATGATAAGACAAAATGTTCCACACCAAAGCTCAATACTTGTGTGAAGCACTTGTGTAGCCTGGTCTAGTTTCTGTGTATTAAAACCTCTGTCAAAGCTCTGTCTCTGCTGACCTGTTGAGTGACCTATGTCAGTCCGTTGCTGGTGCTCTACAAATTTAGTTAATAATTGTTGTTACATTACCTATCAATTATAGGGCTTTAATGGGTCAGATGTCAGAGAAAGAGAAAATTATATACACATTTAAATTCAGATACTCAAGCTGCTAGACAAAAGGGAATTGCCTCATCCTCCAAGACTTTTGAATGAGATGAATAAATTATATCATCTTTGTAGAACTGTCGAGGAAATTTTACAAAACTGTACCTGTAAAGTGGGTAGTATAATATCAAGTGTGATAGGCAAATAAATGATTTTAGAAGATTGTATTTTATTTGAAATTAAAATATACATATTGTTCATAGTAGTCTTTCTAATTATCGTATCTATTTTATAATTAGATTTTTATTTTTAATACACATTTTGTTGCACACCTAATAAAATTCTTATTGGTTTTTAAAACAAAAATTATTCAGACCAAATTGAAAAGTAGGTACATAAACCTGAACATTACAACTATAAAACTTCCTAAACATGAGCTGGACAAGGAAAAAACAGACATGTTAAGCTTGATTGGGGAAACCCCATAAGAATTCAGCCCTATTCAAAGAATTACTGGCAACTAAGAAACATTGAAAAAGTGAGAAATAATCTTTTCCATAGAAGAGCACACTAATTGATTATCCAGTACCAAAAGGTTAGCCCTGAAAAAATAAAATAAAAAAGTAACAGGTAGACAAATCAGGTTATATATATATATATATATATATATATATATATATATATGTGTGTGTGTGTGTGTGTGTATTTATAATTAATGAAAAAGGAGGTCATAAATTTTAAAGAGAGAAAACAATATATGGAGAGTTTGGTGGAAGGAAATGAAAGGAATAAGTGACATAACCATATTATAATCTAGTGGTTCTCACATATTTAACATAATTATTTATGTCGTGTGACCCCCCACCATGAAATTTTGTTGCTACTCCATAACTGTAATTTTGTTACTGTCATTCATTGTAACATTTATGTTACAATGTGCTCTTGGATGGTCTTAGATGACCCCTGTGAAAAGGGCATTGGATCCTGTGCAGGGGTTGTGACCCACAAAGTTGAGGGAAACTGATATAACATAATCTCAATGATAAATTAAAACATGAAAACTTTATAATACATTGTTATGTGAGTTTAAAAATTAAACAAATTATTACAGTTTATCAAATTATTTCTTGAGAAGAATTTGAAGGTCTTATTTTTAAAATTCATTTATTTTTTCTATTCACTTTACATTTCAGTTGTAGCCCCTCCCTCCTAACCTTTTGGCCCCACCAACCCTTTACCTGTCTCCATCAACGTTCCCATATTCCTCTGAAAAGGGGAGTACCATCCCTACCCACCCACCCCATATCATCAAGTTGTGTCAGGACTTAGCTCACCCTCTACTCCAGTGGTGTAGTAAGGCATCCTTGCCACTCGGGGATGGGGGGAAAGTGATCAAAAAGCAGGAAACATATTCCACGTCAGACACAGCCACTGCTCCCCTTAACTATGGAACCCACATGAAGCCTGAACTGCCCATCTACTACAACTGTGTGGGAGAGCTCGGTGCAGTCTATGCACGGTCCCTGGTTGGTGCTTTACTCTCTGCAAGCCCTTCTGGGCCCTGATAAGTTGGTTTTGTTGGTCTTCTTGAGGAGCTCCAAGTCCTTCTATTCTTCCCTGCACTCTTCCACAAGACTCCCTATGCTCTACCAAGTGATTGGCTGTAAATGTCAGTATCTGTTTTGATCTGTTCCTCAGTGGAGCCTCTCAGAGGACAGCTATGCTAGGCTCCTTTCTTTGAGTACTGTAGAATATCATTAATAGTGTTAGGGGATAGTTCTTTCCCATGAGGTTTCAAGTTGGGCCAGCAGTTGGTTGGGCTTTCCTTCACTCTGCTCTATGTTTATCCCTACACATCTTCTAGGCAGGGTAAATTTTGAGTCAAAGTTTTTGTGAGGGAGTTGGTGTTCCCCTCCCTCCACTAGGAGTCCTGTCTAGTCGGAGGGTGTCCTCTTCAGTCAGCTAGAGTAATTCCCATATGCTCCCAGAAACCTACCCTGCCTTAGGTCTCCAGCTTGTCACAGAGATGCCCCTGCCTTCTCTCTGGGAGCCATCTATTTCCTGCCCCCATTCTTTCCTCATCTAATCCCCACTCTCATTTTCTTCCAAACTCTCTATTGTATCCTGTTTCCTCTCTTCAACTGCTTCTGCTGTCTATTCTATTTCCCCTTCTGGGAGAGATTCAAGCATCCTCCCTTGGGGCCTCCTTGTTAGTATTTTTGGGTCTGTGGCTTGTAGTATGGTTATCCCAAACTATTTGTCTAAGAGCAATTCACACCCTTATATGGCTCTTGGAGATATTCTGAGCTTATTCACCCTCTCGGTCCCTTATATCCAGCATTCTATCCACCAGGTCTTAGCACACTATTATTGTTCTAATATTTACTTCCTAGTAGAACAGTATGTAAAATATAGATTTATGAAATAGCATTCATACATTGTCTTAGAGTTACTATAGCTATGATGAAACACTATGACCAAAGCAACTTGGGGAGGAAAGGATTTATTTATTTTAAACTTCCACATTACAGTGCTTCATCAAGGAAGTCAATACAAGAACTCAAGTACAGCTGTAACCTGGAAGCAGGAGTTGATGCTAAGGCCATGGAGGGTCACAGTTTACAGGCTTCCTAAATATGACTTGCTCAGCTTATTTGCTTATAGAACTGAGGACCACCAGCCTAAGGATGACACTACCCATAATGTGCTTGGCCCTGCTCTATTGATCATTGATTAAGAAAATACTATGAGCCATGTCTTATAGAGGCACTTACTCAGTCTGACTTTCAGATAACTCTAGTTTGTGTATCATTTTGATATATGACTAGCACATGAACTAATTTTTTTTAATTTTCAAGATGTAATTTTTTTAAATGTTTATTAATTACACTTTATTATCTTTGTATCCCCACGTAAACACCTTCCTCCTCCCCTCCCAATCTCAGCTTCCCTCCCCCTTCTACGAACATGCCCCTCCCCAAGTCCACTGATAGGGGAGGTCTTCCTTTCCTTCCTTTTGATCTTAGTCTATCAGCTCTCATCAGGAGTTGTTGTATTGTCTTCCTCTGTGGCTTGGTAAGGCTTCTCTCCCCTCAGGATGAGTTGATCAAAGAGCAGGCCAATCAGTTCATGTGAGAGGCAGTCCCGGTTCCCATTATTATGGAACCCACTTGGATACTGAACTGCCATGGGCTACATCTGTGCAGGGGATCTAAGTTTTCTCTATGCATGGTACTTGGTTGGAGTATCAGTCTCAGGAAGACCCCTATGCTCAGATGTTTTGGTTCTGTTGCTCTACTTGCTCTACCTGTGCCCTCTGTGACAGGCTCCTAGCTTGTTTCCAGTTTTCTTCTTCTGATGTCAATCTGTTTTGCCTTTCTGGCTGGGGATTGAGCATTTTAGCCAGAGTTCTCCCTCTTGATTAGGTTTTTAGTAGGTTTATCCTAGTTTGTATGTCTATATGAGTAGGTATATACCATTTGTGTCTTTCTGCTTCTGGAATAGCTCACTCAGGATGATCCTTTCCAGTTCCCACCATTTACCTGCAAATTTCATAATATCCTTGGTTTTTATTGCTGAGTAACATTCCATTGTGTAGACATATCACAATTTCTGTATTCATTCCTCAGTTGAGGGGCATCTGGGTTGTTTCCAGCTTCTGGCTATTACAGATAAAGCTGCTACAAACATGGTTGAGCAAATGTCCTTATTCTGTACATGAGCCTCTTATGGATATATGCCTAGGAGTGGTATAGCTGGGTCTTGAGGAAGCGCTATTCCTAGTTGTCTGAGGAAGCGCCAGATTGATGTCCATAGTGGTTGTACAGGTTTACATTCCCAACAGCAGTGGAGAAAGGGGAACCTCCTTTCTCCCCTTTCTCCACATCCTCTCCAGCATGTGTTGTCACTTGAGTTTTTTATTTTGGCCATTCTGATGGGTGTAAGGTGAAATCTCAGGGTTGTTTTGATTTGCATTTCCCTGATGAGTAAGGGTATTGAGCATTTCTTTAAGTATTTCTATGTCATTCGATATTCCTCTATCAAGAGTTCTCTGTTTAGCTCTGTACCCCATTTTTTAATTGGATTATCTGATTTTTTCTGTTTAATTTTTTTTTTTAGTTCTTTATATATTCTGGAATTAGTCTTCTGTCAGATAAAGGGTTGGTGAAGATCCTTTCCCAATCTGTAGGCATTAGTTTTGTTCTGACGACAGTGTCCTTTGCTTTACAGAAGCTTTTCAGTTTCATGAGGTCCCAATTATTTATTGTTGCTCTTAGAGCCTGTGCTGTTGGTGTTCTGTTCAGGAAGTTGTCTCCTGTGCAAATAAGTCAAGGCTTTTCCCCACATTTTTTTCTAAGGGGTTTAGTGTGTCTGGATTTATATTGAGGTCTTTGATCCACTTGGACTTTAGTTTTGTGCAGGGTGGTAAGTATGGATCTATTTGCATTTTTCTAAATGTAGGCATCCAGTTAGACCAGCACCATTTGTTGAAGATGCTATCTTTATTCCATTGAATAGTTTTGGCATCTTTGTAAAAAATCAGATGTCCATAAGTGTGTGGGTTTATTTCTTGGTCTTCTATTCAGTTCCATTCATCCACCACTCTGTTTCTACGCCAGTACCATGCAGTTTTTATTATCGTTGCTCTATAGTACAGCTTGAGATCAGGGATGGAGATACTTCCAGAAGATATTTTACTGTAGAGGATTGTTTTAGTAATTCTGGTATTTTTGTTGTTCCATATGAAGTTGAGAATTTTTCTTTGAAAGTCTGTAAGAATTATGTCAGTAATTTGATAGGAATTGCATTGAATCTGTAAATTGCTTTTGGTAAGATGGCCATTTTTATTATAGTGATCCTGCCAAGTCATGAGCATGGGAGATCTTTCCATCTTCTCGTATTTTCTTCTAATTCTTTCTTTAGAGAATGGGAATTTTTTCATACAAGTCTTTGACTTGCTTGGTTAGGTTCACACCAAGCCACTTTATGACATTTGTGGCTATTGTGAAGGCTTCATCCCAGGCATGCAGGGATGGTTCAGTATACAGAAATCCATATATGTGATCCACCACATAAACAAATTGAAGGAGAAAAACCACATGATCATCTCCATAGATGCTTAAAACGCATTTGACAAAATCCAACATCCATTCATGTTTAAAGTATTGGAGAGATCAGGGATACAAGGAACATACGTGAACATAGTAAAGGCAATATACAGCAAGCGTACAGCCAATATCAAATTAAATAGAGAGAAACTTAAATCAATCCCACTGAAATCAGGGACAAGACAAGGCTGCCCACTCTCTCCATATCTCTTCAACATAGTTCTTGAAGTCCTTGCTAGAGCAATAAGAAAATTAAAGGAGATCAAGGTTATACAAATTGGAAAGGAAGAAGTCAAAGTATCACTATTTGCAGATGATATGTTTCAGTCATGATCTTGATGGCTGACTCTTTGACCCTCCCCCATACAAGCCGGGGAGTGACAGACTGGCTAGATCCCAGGGGAGGACTTTGCAGCCAGACCTGAGGAGACAGGATAAGCTGGGGTTGGATGGAAGGGAAGGAGGTCCTCCACTGTTGGTGGACTTTGAGGGGGTGGGGAAGAAGGAGATGAGGGAGGGAGTGGGAGGGTAGGAGGGAATGGGGGAGGGGGCTACACCTGGGATTCAAAGTACCTAACCTGTGATTGAGATAAAAATAAATAAATTAAAAAAAAGATTACTCAGCAGTGCATCAAAGCAGATGCTGAGACTCATAAGCAAACGGTGGGCAGAGCGCAGGGAATCATATGAAAGAAAGGGGAGCTAGTAAGACCTGGAGACCACAAGAGCTCCACAAGGAGAGCAACAGAACTAAAGTATCAGGGCACAGGAGTCTTTTATGAGATGGATACTCCAACCAAGGTCCATTCATGGATATAACCTAGAACCCCTGCTCAGATGTAGCCCATGGCAGCTCAGTATCCAAGTGGGTAACCTAGTAAGGGGAACAGGGACTGTCTCGGACATGAATTCAGTGGCTGGCTCTTTGACCACCCCTCTGAGGGAAGAGCAGCCTTACCAGGCCACAGAGGAAAATATTGCAGCCAGTCCTGATGAGACCTGATAAGCTAGGGTCAGATGGAGGGGGAGGAGGTCCTCCTTTATCAGTGGACTTAGAGAGGGACATGGGAGGAGATGAGGAAGTTAGGGTGAGATTGGGAGGGACTGAGAAAGGGGGCTACAGTTGGGATACAAAGCAAACAAAATGTAATTAATATAAAAATAAAACTTTAAATAAAAATAATTCTGTGTGCTTAGAAATTTCATACTATGTCATAGTACTACATTATCCAGTAATAATAACAGAGAAGAGGATATATCAGGGGAAGTGAGAGCAGTTTAGGAGGGGTACAGGAAGAGAAAGAGATGGAGGAGGAGGAGAAAAACAAGAGCAGAAGGAGGAGAAAAAACATCCATTAATAGAATATATCCCATATATGTATTTTTTTGTCACTCAAAGTAACATTCTATAATAACTCATCTGGTGGTGGATTTCTGCCTGGGTATTCAGGTAGAGGGTTCTGTGAATTAAGAGGACATGAATACTGCATGATGTAGAAGCTGTGCTATGTAGACGCTTTCATAGCTTCCCAGTTATATTCTTCTGAGCAATGAGTAGAACTGCATCAAATAGAAGCAGAGGCTGAGACATATAGCCAAACTTTGGGCATAGTGCAGGGAATCTTATAAAAGAAGGGGGAGATAAAAAGACCTGGAGGAGACAGGAACTCCAAAAGGAGAGCAACAAAGGCATAAAAACTGAGCCCTGGCGCCCTGAAGAGAATGATAGCCTAAAGATAGACTATGCATGGAGAGGACCTAAAACCCAGGCTCAGATGTAGCCCATACACTCATTTTCCAAGTGGGATTCCTAGTAAGGGGATCAGGGAATTTTCTCTGGCA
The DNA here is from genome assembly GCA_028658305.1 of Pachyuromys duprasi. Lineage (NCBI taxonomy): Eukaryota > Metazoa > Chordata > Mammalia > Rodentia > Muridae > Pachyuromys > Pachyuromys duprasi. The sequence continues at coordinate 1,297 of JAQQSO010004049.1, read as the reverse complement.
TGAACTCAGTGACAGTCTTTCTGATCACCTCCCCCTTGGGGGTGCAGCCTTGCAGTCCACAGAGAAATACCATTCAACCAGTCCTGATGAGTCCTGCTAAGAGGGGAGGAAGACCTCCTCTATCAGTGGACTAGGGGAGTGGCATAGGTGGATAAAAGGGAGGGAGGTTAGGATTGGGAGGAGATGAGGGAAGGGGCCACAGTTGGGATACAAATTGAATAAATTGTAAAAAATGATAGTAAAAAGGGAAATAGCAATTCCAAATTTTAAGGACTAATATAATAGGAGGGAGTGGGATAAAATTAGAATATAAAGTAAAAATATAAATTGAAATTTAAAAATTACTGCATAAAAATAACTTACTGCACAAAATTTTGAGGCGTAAAGTCTAGAAAGACCCTGGTAGAATTAACACAATGTGTCGTTTGGAGGCACACTGACATTCTAAATCATTCTGTGATGGGATACCCAGTCTCTCTGATGTGTAACTTTTTAAATTCATTTCTCTTTGGCTTAATAAATTGACAGTCACTGGACTTCTGACTTTTCATATCAGATCTGTGATTAAAGTGTTGTGTCCAGGGAACTGAAACCCAATCTTCTGCAAAGGCAATGAGTATTCCTAACTGCTGAGCTACATCTCTTGCCCCAAAGCTTTTTGGAATAACTTTGTTGTCCTAAGTATCAAAGTAGAATTCGTCCCTCAATATTTTGTTACCTCAAAACAAACTCTAAAAATTTGTTATAAAAATAAAAATAAAAAAAAAAACCTCTTCACAGTACCAATTGTTTATCTTGGAATATGCTTTATTACTTTAAGAGAACACCATCAGTTACAATTTGTAATGAATATATATTTTTTAATTTATTTATTTTTATCTCAATCACAGGTTAGGTACTTTGAATCCCAGGCGTAGCCCCCTACCTCACTCCCTCCTACCCTCCCAGTACCTCCCTCATCTCCCTCCTCCCCGCCCCCTCCAAGTCCACCAACAGGGGAGGACCTCCTTCCCTACCATCCAACCCTAGCTTATCCTGACTCCTCAGGGCTGGCTGCAAAGTCCTCCCCTGGGATCTAGCCAGTCTGTCACTCCCTGGCTTGTATGGGGGAGGGTCAAAGAGTCAGCCATCAAGATCATGACTGAAACAGTCCCTGTTTCCCTGAATAGGGTCTTCAGCCCTACACCAAGCTATCATGGGCCCCATCTGTGCGAGGGTTCCAGGCCACATCCACACATGGTCCTTGATTGTAGAAACCGTCTCATACAACACGCCTGTGCCCTGCTCAGTATGGTCT